>VURO01049268.1:6038-50061 GCA_015108175.1 Pelvicachromis taeniatus | reverse complement strand
CCGCCTGTCCGAGTGGCAGGGGAACTGAACTTCAGTTATGAACTGCAGTCTATCTGGGTTAATCTCAGAATTGTGACTTTTTTCTCAGAATTCTGAAAATAAAGTCAGAATTCTGACTTTATTCTCAGAATTCTGAGGAAAAAGTCAGAATTCTGAGATCAAAGTCAGAAAGTCAGGAGGAGGAGGAGAGACCCGAGGCGGCCGCCTGTCCGAGTGGCAGGGGAACTGAACTTCAGTTATGAACTGCAGTCTATCTGGGTTAATCTCAGAATTCTGACTTTTTTCTCAAAATTCTGACTTTAATCTCAGAATTCTGACTTTTTTCTCAGAATTCTGAGTGGGCACCTGCAGGCAACCAGCTTCCGTGACAGCGATGTGTGGCGATGTGGACGCAGAGAACTAACTCACTAAATATGTCCAAAACTATTGCGAGATCTCGCAAAACTATTGCGGGATCTCGCAATAGTTTTTTTTCTCCCATGTCCCTTGCGGGGCTCCGTAGGCTCGCCAGTTCGCGCCAGATTCGAAATAAAAGCACAGCTGATTCCCCCATCACAACAGTGTTGTGGGATTGGATTAAGTACGTGTTACATAGTTACTTGAGCATTTCTTCAACTTCATCTGTGCCCTGTGAAAGGGTATTTTCAAAAGCAGGAGAAATCCTCTCAAAAAAGAGGAACCTTCTTAAGCCCAGCACTGTGGAAAAGCTGATATATTTGAATAAAAACAAATGAAAACTTCTCCCTAGTGTCATAGGCACTATGCACATTGACATCACATCTCCCTCCATATTTGTTTAAGCTGCCAATGTGTTATACACAAATATTAGTATAATATTAAATATAACAAATATTTAGAGTTTAGTTATTGGTGTCATAAACAAAAGTAATTTCTTCATTTATTCAACTTGAAGCGCCACAAACTAGTTTGTGTCATTATCCAGCATGATTACACAGTTACACAATCACACCAAAACTCTGTCCTGATAGTTTCCACTTTCTCTTTTGTATCAGACATACCGAGACAATATCCGGGATAAATAAATAACCATGAAAACAATTTATTAAGTTTAGAGGTTTACACATTACATTATTGTAATCATTGAGCCTGTTTCACTTGAATTGTCCACTTGTTGGCGTAGTGGAGCAAATGAATCATCACAATGCTTCGAACTATGAGTCGACCAGTTGGATGGAAAGCTTCAGTTCATCACGAGCCCTCATCTACCCATCACTACTGTATGTGTGCTAATGTGCCACGGGTGCAGGCGGGTTTAGGGTACCTGGGGGTTTCCGGGACGATGACGGGAAGCTCGTGGTACGGGATGTCGTCCGAGTCGAGCAGGCAGCCTCGGTTCAGCCCTCCGGGGCTGTCCGGCTCCGATGAACACGGGCTGTCCGCTAACCTGCCCTCCATGCGCTCCTCTTCTTCCTGGTCCCCGAATCACCTGAGACTCAGAGTCATGTCAGGCCGCTGAGTGGGAACAAAGCACAGGGAGGCGGACTCAGCAGAGCAGACCGCAGAGTTAGCTCCGTGAGGCGCGAACAAACAACTCACCGCCGACCGGAACAAGCAGGGACCCGGAGAACCGGCTCAACCTCACGAAGACCACACCGGAACCGCGATGCCTTCAACTTTCGCTCCTTTCTCGGCTCGTTAACGTCAACTCCGCTGCTTGGACCAAATCAGGAAGTTGTCTTCATAATAAGAGCGAGCACTTCCGGTGTCACCGGGAAAAGTAGCCAAGAGTCCTCCCAGCGGCCTGGATGGTTTTCAGTTTTAGATACGTTTAAAACAGTTCAACCCTCTGGGTAACATTAAAGCTTTTTGTTACTAAATCAAAGGAAATATTTTGAGCTACATCAAAACTTTGACTCTATCAAAGCAGCTTTGCATGATTCACCAGAAATTGTGCTTTAGCTGGAGCCTCAGGGATTAGCTGTACACAGGAAAAAAGGAGAAGCCTGTCAGTGTAAAACGACACATTAAAAGGGACATCTTGGTCTTCGTTACTTCAGTCCCACTGTATAAACTCTTGTTTGTGTCTGTGGATTTGGTAAGGCGATTCAGGCTGATTACTCACACAGCAGCTCCCAGTGTGAGGCTGGTCAGAATCTGCTCTGAGATCAGCCCTAATGCTGCCCTCCACTGACTCCCATGTACAGAAGCACGTCATTAAAAACTTTGATGTTTAACACAAACTCTGAGGGGAATCCTTTGGTTCTAGTCCTCGCTGATCTGCGAGCCTCAGTGAGGCTGTGATCTGAACTTTGAACTTGACTGTCCACACTCTCTTCCCCGAGGGCAGGGGGAGACGAACAGGTGATGTTGGGGTGGGTGTGGTCTCTCTCCTGGTCAGCAGATGACAAGGCAGGCGAGCGGAGGTAAAAGCCTCCATCAGCCTTCCCCACCTGATGCGAACGTTTGAAACTGTCCCCTTTGTCTCAGTTTTACATGTGAAAGAAAACTCAAACGTGTGACTTGCTCAGGTAAAACGTCTGAAACGTGTAGAAATGAAAGATTTTGAAAAATGAACAAATATTTAACAAATAAATCAAATAACAAATAATAAAATTCAAAATAAATAAAAAGGAAAAAAATTAACAAATTAAATAAAAAAATATTTTAAAAGCTGAGTCCTGTTTTGTCAGCCTCCTCCTCAGCAGCGGCGAGCTCCTGCTGTCCTTCGTTTGGCTCACAGGGACCCAGTTCACGTTCAGCTTCAGGACGCTGCTGAAAGGCTTTTAACACAACAAACGATTAATGAAGAGAATAAAAAGCAGACGAATCAAAGCTGCCGCCGTATCACCAACACGTTCTTTATTTTTATAACTTCAGGAGCAAAGAATAAAAAAACCAACACTGCAGCGTGATCACAGAGCTCAGCCTGGAGCCGCACGTCCACAAACCCAGGAGTGAAATCAGAACTCGGGCGAGAACAGTTCATGTTTTAAGAACGACTTTTAGGAACGAGCACAACTGAAGCCTCCGGAGGGCGGCGGACTAGAAAAGCATCGTCTGCAGGGACTTCCGGACCGTCGCCATCTCCTGCTGTTGCTGTGGAAACACAGAGAAATGAAAGATAAATAAATGACACCAATCAAGCTCATAAAAACTCCATCAACCATCAGCTCGTTTATTTCAAACCGGCCATCCATCGCTTTAAAATTCTCCGACAGTCGGCAGGAAACCCGTCTGCGACCTCACTCTTCTTTTTCTCTCACAGATTCATACTGTGAGCCTTTATTCAGAAAAAAACGACTAAACTAATGAAAAACTTCCCTTTCCTGTTCTCATGTAGTGGCTTTGCTGCTGGCTGAACCCACCGTGTCCATGAGGATCTTCTTCTGCAGGGAGGCCATCTCCTTCCTCAGCTCTTGTTGCGCCCCCTGCAGGAAAGACTCGTGGCTCTTCTCCATGTCCTCCATGTTCTACAGAACAAACAAAGAAAAAGCTGATTTTCACATTCACAGCTTTAATACAAACTGAGGCACATCCTACAGGTGCTCTGAGATTAGGTGAGGAGATGATCAGGTGCCCAGTGGCGTCTGCAGGTGTGTCACCCTTTAAATTCTGCTTAGCCTCAGCTGTGCTGCTTATCGTGGTCCTGAGCCCCACAGGCTGTGCAGTGTGGTCTTATTTTTGATATATTTCATTTCAGAGAGAAACAGCTGTGGGGGGACCAGGACCAGACTTGGTGTGCAGGCCGGGGCAGAGGTGCCCCTGCGCTGGTTCTGAAATGCTTCACCTTGACAAACTGCTCGTACAGCTCTCTGACGGTTTTCAGCTTCTGGTTCTGCACCACTCTGGCCTGCTGCAGGATCTTCTGCTGCTGCCGGAACAGATTCTGCAGACAGAGAGGAAGAGTCTCGGTTGGTGATGGCTCTTCATCGGCATCACAGGTGAAGCACCTGAAGACGTCTGTGAGGGTAAAACAGTTAAAGTGAAGGGGACTGACGTTGAGCTTCTCCTCCTGCTCCTCGGCTCGCTGGGCTTCGGTCTCCCACTGCTGCAGCGCTGACGACACCTGCTGGGAATACTGCTGTGTCATCTTCTGCCTGCAAACACAGCAGAAATGATCAACTCACCAGCTGACATCAGACATTTAAAGATGAATTCATGGACTTTCAAACAGTGTTGTGTTTGCACAGGCTCGGGATCAGCTGAGCTACAGCGCTCTGACCGAGCTGATGTTTCTCCTCTGCAGGAAACCGTCTGTGACAGGTCCCACCGCCCGCTGCTTTTACAGAGCTGCCAACACGCATGTCTGGAAGCGGTGCTTTATTTAAATGTGAAACGACCACCCACAGAGACCACGCCAACGTTCTCTGAGAAAAAACGTTACACAGAAAGTAAGAGAGCGACGCGATGTCCCGAAATACAAAGCAGCTCCTGTATCTGCTGATAATAAAGGCTGACCAGCTGACCTTTAACTGTACAGGTGGTTATTTGAACCCTGTTTAACACTGTGGGCCAAAAACTGGGGAATTCTTGATTAAGTAGTAACTGCGTAACTATTATAGTTTAACATGTTTTTTAATTACTTGGTTTTCTTGGCTGTGTCACCTCAGCTTTCACTTAGACTTCATGTTTTCAGCCTTTTACAGTGTTTTAAAATGGAACAGGATGAAATATTATTTCTGGCTCTCACAGGAAATTAAAGACATTTTAAAATCCTCTTTTCTTTTCAGACTTTTTCATGAACCCTGTTTCTGTCAACGCTGCAGTGAAGTCGCTGAGAATCCAGAAACGCCTTCCTACGTCCTGAGAGCTGCAGCTTTTGGTGACACTAAATGACAAAAACTGTGATTTGAAGGATATTTAAAGAGATTTAATTTCCCGGTCTTTCACTTTAGAGCGCTGAACGATTCACACGTGACGTGATTCTGGAGCCCGTTTTAAAGACTGTGGTGACTCTTCTAAGACTGAACCATTTCTCTGAGTGATTGTGAAGTGGAGGGAGGAGGAGTAGGGAGCAGGAGGGATTAGGAGGAGGAACCTCTGGCCGTGGTAGTTGTTCCACAGCTGCTCCAGCTTGTGTTGGCTCCCCTTCATGTAGTTCTTCGTCAGACACTCCAGACGTTTCTTCTTGGCCTGCATCACCTTGCTGATGTCAGCTGGAAGGACAAACGGGCGCTCACAGTTATGTGCTGATAAAACATGAGGAAACACTGCTGCTTTTCTGAGAACAATTTCATACTTTCTTTGATCAAAATGCTGAAATGTGTTGTGTTATAGTGACACATGAGCAGTCTAACAGGCCTAATGATTTTTATAAAAACAGCTTCTTACCTCCAAACTTCTCCAGCATGGACTGCACCTCATTCCTGGACATGAAAGGAGGACACACTCTGAGATCCATGGCATTAAACACACAATAAACTCAAAGGTTTCATTATCAACCCGATTATATATGAACATTTTCATCTGAATAATATAACAATAAGCTTCATATCTCTTCATATATATTCCGGTTTTAGCCTGTTAGTCACATCAAACGTGACATTTAAAACATTATCTTGTTATATGGGGAAACTATAGGAGGCATTTTTAAAAGAGAAAGCCATAACTACCCCACAGCACAGGGAACCGCCTCCTCCTCAAAGTCAGCCGGTCTCTTCTTTGCCAGCTTGTCCACTATTGGAGTTTCATCTTAAATCATCAGAGAGTCGTTATATTTGACTTTTAACGCCTTAAAATCAGCTGGAACACTTGTTCTGTGGGTGACCCAGCTCACCTTCTCTCACTTCATCCTCGGAGCCACTCAGCTCCTTCTTCTGTGGCTCAGGACTAAAGTCAAAGGCCTTTTTATCGGCTCTCTCCTCCGGGTGCTTCTTTTTCATCTGTTTCCTGGCTGCCGCCATCCTCACAGCTTTTTCTGCTGCCAAATATTACACAAAGAAAAGGAAAGATGGCAAAGTATCCAGCGCCACTGTTAGCTTAAATAATACAATTAGCTTTTTCAAAAGATATAAAAGAATTGAAGTTATTGCTAATAACAGCTGCTTAGTTTAAAGCAAACCGGCGGACAAAACTCGATTTGAACTAAACCCGAAAAGCAACTTCTAGTTTTAAATCACGAATGAAAAAACTTAATTATCCAGATAAAAACAAACCTGAATAAAAATAGCCTGCTAGCTTGTTAAACCCGCTGGATTCCCGCCACAACCTGAGGCCGAAGTATGCCGAGATCCACCGGAACTCGCCGAATCCCGCCCAGAAAGCGGAAGGCCGAGTATGGAAGGCCATTAGTGTCAATATTAAAAATACATAAATACGAATATAAATAAATATTAGATCGTAATACAATTGAACAAATATGGTTACAAAAAATCAAAGAAATATTTAATAAACATACATAAAAAAATCAATCATAATTACAATAACACAACAGCTTGTTACCAAAAGATTTCTAATAACAATAAATGTTTACTTAACTTACAAGGTTTCAATCTGTTGCTTTACTAATAGTTTGAATTATAAAGTGAAAAGAAGTTTAGTTTATATAAGTTCAGTCATACCTGATGAGTATTGAGGACGACTTATTACGGATTTCATTTATTAAAAGTATTTATTGAATCTACTCCTGCAGTAGTTGTAGCAGGCTTGCACCAACCAGCACGCAGCTACTAAAATGTCTCATGAAAAGAGACAAACCATATGTTTTTGATGGGTGATTGTTTTTTCTTAAACACATAACAGAATAATTACCTTTTAAATAATTTTTGAATGCTAAATTGTAGAATGACAAAACTGTGTTGTTATTTCCAAACAATTTTTTTAAAGGACCTTACGTTCATAGACTGAGCAGTAGAATCTCTTTATGGCTCATTTGGACGTTATGAGTTTTACAATTACAAATCTGCAGCCTTTACATCTCCCATAGATCACAGAGGTAAATAATCAGCCTTTCCCAACATGTCCACCTCACAAATGATGATTTTTACAACCAAATATTATAATGGAATTAGAGATTATGTTGTCAACTTCTTACCATTTTCATAGCTTGAATGTTAGCTAAAATGAGCAGCAACAGAACGAGCTGCATGAGCAATAATAACAAACTAATGAAATACTGCACAGTACACTGGAAAATATCAGCTTTAATAGTAAATACAGATTTGATTAAAAAGACGTCCACCTGTTTACATCATACAACAAATCAGACTGATCAAAAATTATTAATCATAAAAAATGAACAAAGATGGATTCGGGTTCTCTGCACGATAATAAAAACACTCCGATGTTGATGCTACAGCTCTAACGTAACACAGCAGTCCAGCGTGATGTCGTCATGGTGATGTCATCATTGTGCTGTCGCCACGGCTTTCAGGAGACATCAGTCGCTTTGTTCTGGATGCACAGGTGAGCCGCGAGGTTCTCCAGCCGTCAGATACGTTTTGTGTGCATATTAGAAAACAATGAGAAACACCTTCTGTCGTTAATGCTGCAGTGAGGTGAGAGTTTATTAATCCTGAGCTTCTGTGCTGAGTAACACTGAGGAGATGATGACGGGAAACCTTCCTGGAACTACTCGTCTGTCACCTGACGGGGTGACTCAGGGGATTGTGGAGCTCTAACTGTTCATCCACCCACGCATGCGTCCTCCTTCTTCCACCTATCTGAGGTCAGGTGAGGTGGAAGAAGGATGTTCCAGACGCCGTCATCCCCGGGGAACATTTTCAGCTCGTCTTAAGGGATCCCGACGCCTTCCAAGGTGAGACGAGTTGAGTTTGGGGAGCGACGCAACCTAAAGGCAGCTCACTGACGACCCGTCCAGCTGCATGATTGGAGACCAGGAACCAGCTGTGCTGAGCTCTCACTCGTTTACATAGATGTAAAAAATATAATATAGCTACTAAACTAAACATGGAGCGTGCTGCAGACGACTTCTCTGCAGTTTAGATTAACGTCAGTTTAGTCCAGTAACAGAACAACTCTGAGGCTGATCTGAGAGGAAGCAGCTGCTAGTTTGTGAAGCTCGTGGCTGTAAAGCGGTTCGAGAGGTCGGCCAAATCATCGTGGTTGTTTTGTGGCTTCGCTCTGTCGCAGCGTCTTCATGGAGGCAGCAGCTTTCTGCTAAAACCCCGTAGGAGCGCTTCAGGGTGTGCTGTGGGGAAGCACGTACTCTGAGGCCGGCGCTGCAGGAGGGGCTCGGGAAAAAAAACAACATTTTTGATCCTCACTCTGACAAACGACATCACAGTGACATCATGGAAGGTTACGTGATGAGCCAACAGACTGTACATAAAAGACAGACCAGAAGTGTTGAAGTCACGCCGTCCCTCACACCTGCATCCTTTTTAATGACCAGCAGGGGGCAGTCGGCTTCAGCGAACACTTTCTCAGTCGCTGGTTTCAGTTTTAACACAACATGGTGTTCAGAGTTAGCGGGCACAGGGAGGGATTTAGGGGAGCGCACCTCTGCTTTTAAAACTCCAAGATGGAGGCGGGAAACATTACAGTAACTGTGTCCGTCTTTTATATACAGTCTATGGCTGAGTCCCGTGGTTCTCGCACTGCAATGAGGGGATCTGGGCCTTCCTCGAGCTGATGTTGAGCGAGGCTGGATGTGTGGACCAATCAGACGCCTCCTTGATGGTGATGGGATGGAAAACAGTCGAAGCCTTCTGTGCAGTACGACATCCTACAACAGTTTCAGTTGTCGGGACCCCTGACCTTTGTCTGACCCAGCAATGCACATTTCTGTCCCAGAGGTCAAAGGTTAGTCCACTGCGTGTGTTGACTATTGTAACTATGGTAACTGGGTGCTGGCAGGGGTCAGAGTTTAGCCGCTGAAGCTCCTTCCTCCTCCTCTTAATAATACTCTTTCTCCTCACGCAGGCTGCAGGATCAGGTTTCTGTCTTCTGATTGGCCAGCCAGCAAGGCACTTCTCCACACCTGGAAAAGCCACATGGAAATATCTGTGAATACGTGATGGATGTGCTCCATGAAGCAACCACAGAGCATCAAGTGTGTTGACTTTACTCTGAGACTCATTAAAGAGGATCATTTACAAAAACATGGAAACCCTGAAGAAAAGACACCCTGAAGTCCTGATGCTGTGAAGGGAAGGCTTTCTGAGCATGCACCTGCACAGGTGCGTACCTCTCTCTCAGTGTCGGCTGGCTGCTCAGGAAGCTGAGCTGCTGCTCCAGACGACAAACCCTGAAGGCCAGATAGCAGGACGACAGGACCAGCAGGAAGACTCTGGGAGAGACAGACAGGTAAAAAACACCTGGAGGTGTTCCTCCTCTTTTTGGAGCAGAGAAAGAATCCGACATGAACCAACGCCAGACTTTAAAACATAAAAAGATCAATGTGATCCACTGTCCTAATGCGGACTCATGGCCGCCATGACGCACTCATGGATAACTACCCAGGTATCCTGGCTGTGTGTTTGGGTCAGTGGGACTCACAGCAGGATGAAGAGCTTGAGCAGCTGGTACTCCGCTTGCCCCAGTTCAGGTACCGGTTCTGTCAGCAGAATCTTCTCCGTCTCCAGGCTGCTGTCTACACACACGACACAGAGAACGCGGTAAACACATTGTGAGCGTGGGCGGGCGAATGCGCGGGGCTACCTGTGAGCGTGTGAGCACTGAAGGTGGTGTTGGCAGCGAGGCTGGAGGTGGAGTTTCCCAGCAAATCCGGGAGGGAGGAGGAGACAGCAGGAAGTGACGGTTTCCGCCTCCATTTCAGCACCTCTGGATACTCCTGACAGAGAGACGCAGCAGGGTCACGCACACACACCTTTTTAACAAGCCCAGAAGCTGCCGGCGAGGCCGTTACCATGGACAGAGAGCTGGGCTCCTCCAGGTACTGCTTCAGACTCAGACTCTTCCCGTTCACCTGAGCACAGACACAGGACGCCAGGTGAGCGAGTATGAAACATGTGTGACCAGGAAACTGAAGGCGGACCAACCTGCAGGTGAGTGCAGATCCTCCTAAGAACGTCGTAGACGCTGTCCCGAGACAGCAGGGACACAAACACGTACTGAGGACAGAGACAAAGACAGAAGGCAGTCAGAGTCAGTCCGTCCAATCGCAGCGAGGTCCAGACAGGACCGCAGCTTCAGCACCGCTCGTGAGCGTTTTTCATTTTCAGCTCCATCTTCAACATACCGATCGGAACAACACGATCATGTTTAAAGTTTACATCTCACGGAAACAGTGAGATACAGCAATAACGTGAGCCGAGACAGCGACACATTCCCGTCCAGCAGCAGTGAGCGTGCTCCGCAGATCTCCCACCGCCAGCGGCGGCAAATCCCACTGCACAAAATACTCAGTGTTCAGGACCCTGCTCGGCGGGGCAGCGGTGGCAGACACAGCCGCTCTTCAGACGAGTCGGATGTCAATCTGACAAGAAAATTCTGAACTATTCTGACTACGCAGAGTAGATGATGTCATCACTCTGCGTCTGGTGGAGGCAGAGATAGCTTATTAATCACACGATGCTTGGACAGGTAAGCGGGGATACCTTCTGTCCTGTATCCATGGTGATGGCGAGGCCGTTCGGCACCAGACCTGCAGTCTTGTGCTTCTTCACCAGCCGGACCGACACCACCGGTATGCACACCTGACTCAGGAAACACAAACGTACAAAGTCAGAGGTTGGCCAGGTGAGAGGGCAGGTCTGTAACGCTGCACGAGCACAGACATCCACCCGTTTCACATACGTCACGTTTTCATCATTCACCATCAAAGCTCAACCCCAACATCTTTAAATGCAGATATGCTGAACAGGATTTCTCTAAATGTTAACGTGGCCGGGTGATGCCATCGCTCACCTTGATGTCTTTGCCAAACAGGTTGGCGTAGAAACACAGCCAGTTCCTGGAGATGTAGAGCCGCCCCTGCAGAAGGATGTCTCTCAGCAGAGCGCAGGAATACGCTGCAGCGAGACCGGATAACGCTTTAAACACTCACAAAGTTTCAGTGTGATCGCGTCGTTCAGACGGCGCGTCAGCGTTGCTGTGCTAATTCTCAGAAGTGATCTTCTATGTGCTGTGTAGTTCACGTCCTCCACAGCATGTGGGTGGGGGTCACATTGGGGCGTCTTTCACTGTATTAGCTTTCACTTCTTCTTCAGGTGTTTTTTGGTGAATTCGTTCTCATGTTTTTAGACAGATGCTATCACATGATCACAGGCTGTGACCAAATGATTGCCGATTGTCGTGAGGGAGCTCCTCACGGGTTTTCTATTGGCTACATTTACGAGCGCGCCCTTTGATACCCAATAATGATTGTGACTGTTTCACACGAGCATGTGAGCTAAACCAGGCGTGAGTGCTGCACTCGGTACCTTTCATCAGGACTTCTTCTTTAGGAACCGTCTGGAACAGTTTGTGGTACTGAGAGTTGTATTTGCTGACAGTCTGTGGACGCACAGAAACACACAGTCAGGTGTGGATGGGACAGTGTTTACAGGTCGACACAAACATTATGATGCTTTTATAGTTAATGGCAGAAACAGATTTGATGGTTTTCTTTATAGTGAAAAAACAAACAAGTCAAACAAGCTACACCTTCATAGTTTACAGCATATTTATCATTTGGTGGTTTATCTGTAATAAAACAGGAAAATCTTTACAGTTATATAACGGCACCTATTATTGATATATGAAAACAAATGTGTAACTTCATTTGTCTTTGTGGCATTAGTGATTTACATCCAGCAGCCTGTTTACTACAGGTTTAGTATATTTATCAAATTTATATTAAAACAAGTCTTCTTGTAGCGTCTATGATTGAACAGTTTATCTGCAGTAGAAAAACAGGTCAATGCTGTTTATTTATTATTTATGTCAGAAATTCATTTTATAGTGAAAAACGAGACATTCCCGTCACTTCCTGTTTTTAATGAGAACCGTTAAATGAACGATGTATTTCCGCCCCACTTTAAATAAAAGGGAATTTCTGTTTTTTAATTGGTTTATAGTGAAATAACAGGAAGTGATTAAACTGGACCCAGCACGTGTTTTATTTCACGGTATGGGACTCGTGGAGAAAGCTCGACCCGATCCTGTTTCTGGTTTTTACTCTTGTGACTTGCGTGTTTTATTTCCAGCACGCTGACCGTCGGCGGCGTGTGATCACGCTTCAGTGTAAAGCTGTGAGTTTCCTGCCGTGTCACCGATCACCTGAAACAAAAGATCGGAGCACTTCCTGCAGCTCAGCTGACTACAGACCGAGTGTTTCTGGAGGATTGTTTCCTGACATGTAGGTCAGACGTTGCATCATGTAAACACCACCCTCCCCCCATACACCTGTAGTCTCCACACGGAGACTTCCTGCCTTCCGCTTCCTGTCTGAGACAACAAAGACTAAAACAACAGAAAACGGCAGCGGCAGCTCGACACCCAGCTCCAGATCTCCATCGTCTCCACGCAAACACACCCCTGAACGCGTCCCCATGGAGACGAGACAGACGCCGGAAACTTGTGCAGAGACTTTAAAGGACTCCTGCTGCCCCGCTGTCATCGCCGGACCTCTGAAATCTCCCGCCGCTCTGTGCGAGTGCAGCTTTTACTTACCGATCCTCTGTAACACTTCTTCACGTCCTCGTAGGACAAGTTGTCGATCAGCTGCAGCCTGTGGGACACAACAGCACCTTCAGTCACAATAAACACAAACTACAGGTTCTGTCTAAGAGAGGAACACCAGGAACAGCAGGAAGTTCTCCTGTTAGTCCCTGAGAGGACAAACACACTCATACAAGCAGCAGTGATGTTCCCGTGTGACGTCATCAGTCCGTCTCATCACTGTGGGAGGGTTTGGTCCACTCTTCTTCACAGCATTTATTCATGCACAGCTCTCTGAGATCTCTTTACTTTTTCAGCCTGATGACCCAGTTTGATTTGGCTCTGCAACACTTTGGTATACAGAGGAGATCATGGTTCACTCAGACCATCATTCCTCCACCACGCCCCCAACCCCCTCATTCAGGGACCATTGAACACTTTGCCTTTACACTCAGCTATTGCTTCACAGTCCGCACCGTGGCCCAGGTCAGTTTAAACATATTCCATTAACCCTTACTTTATCTTATCATGTTCTCATTGAAAATGACTCCTCTCATTGCTGGATTCATCACTTACAGCAGGGGAGGGGACCTCCAGGCCTCAGGGGCCGGAGTCCTGCAGGTTTTAGACGTGTCAGGTGATTTTAATGTCCTGAAGTTCTCCAGAGGCCTGATAATGAACTAATCATGTGATTCATGTGTGCTGACCCAGGGTGAGATCTGAAACCTGCAGGAATGGGGGCAGAGCAGTATGGAGATAACATTGCTCAAGAACGACTGTGATTTACTAACATATACACAGAGTCGGAAAATTTCCATGCAAATATTAGTAAAGGAGGCCCGTTCAGGCCTCGTAACGCTTGATGAGGAGAAGCAGCTGCTTCCTTAAGATTACTGCTGATGTCTTTCCTGCTCCCGACCTGCAGACTGCCAAAGCTTCTGCTGCCACTCAGGTGCTCTCACCTGCTGATGATCAGTTAATCACGCACAGTAACTGACTAGCAGTTGGCTGCTTCTTGCCATCTTCATTCCTTTGGATGGAGTAAGGGTGGAGTAAGTTTCCACACACTGATTTTGTACTTCATAGAGTGATCTCTGTGCAGAAACCTGGAAAACAACTTTTGCTGCCTGCCTGTGAGCATCTTCAGGGAGAGGCGTCTCTCATCCAAAAAGACCTGAATGGACAGTAAAGTCAAAGAGCTCATGACAGGTCAAAACACAACGTGTCGTCACGGACCACCTCACGCAGAGGTTTAATCCTGGCCAAAGAGCACCTCAATGCTCCGGTTGAAGAACTGCTCACAGTTTGGGAACTGCTGATTTTTGGACAGAGCTCAGTGGTGAGGTTTCCCTCCTGCAGCTTTCTGTCCTGTTCTAACTGCAGGATGGTGCTTCACTGAGTTTCTGTCTCACACACACACACACACACACACACACACACACACACACACACACACACACACACACACACACACACACACACACACACACACACACACACACACACACCTGTAGCACATAAAACTGCCAAAGCAAAAAAACAAATATTCAATATAACGAATACTGTTACTTGTCTTGCAAAATGTCTATATTTCTGCTTAAGTAATCTGCTTATGTAAGATTAAGTTTAGTAGTGACAGAAATGTTTTCATTTTGCCTGTTAGGGTGGATCTGAACTGAAGTATAAACTCTCAATATATTGTTTATCATGGCTTTAATTACTGGTTTAATTTTCTGTTTTGGCTCTCTTGTTACTCCTGTATATGAAGTTTAGATGTTTTTATACATTTTATATTCATTGTCTTTACATTTTACTTCCTCGCCGTGATTGTCTCAGCTACCTACACATGTGTGTCATTCCCTCAGCTGCTTCCACTTTCTTGATTACCCTTTGTGTATAAATAGCCCTGTCTTCACCTTAACCTTTGTCACAGTGTTTATGTGAGTCTTGTTGTGTACTCATTTAGGACTCTTTGCAACAGTCCAAAAACAATGACTTGGAGTTTGATTGAAGTCTGGCTTTTGTGTCGTGTGTTTGGGTTCTAATTCTGCAAACGCTGATATTGTAGAAATGTCAAAAATTCTGAATATAGTTTAGCAGTTCCCTAATTTTCGCAGGTTCAAACATAATAAGTTTCTTAAAGCAGCGTGTTTCCTTTGTGATGCTCTGGCAGGCCTTTTCTGCAGCTGCTTTTTTGCTGCTTGTTAGTGAGTCTCTCCACATAGTTTTGTAAACGGTAAAAGACATCCAACCTTTAAGATTGTTACTTTCTTTGTTTTAAGAAGCCCCTGCATGCATTCAGTTTGTCATTATCCCCCTGTGTTTTGTGGCACCACACTATCATTTTTGCAGCATTTGACTGAATCTGATCAGCACTTAATGCTTTAAACTTAGTTTTCATGAATATTAGCATTTGCATCATGAGTAAACATTAGCGACCCAGTTCCATTTGCAGTCATTCTTTCCGTCTGCAAACTCTTCCTATTACTTTTAGTTAAAGTTCATCTGTTTTCACCTGACAGTTTAATCAGGCCTTTCTGTTCTTGAGTTCTTGAGTTTGCATCCTGAGCTAAAAACCTCTTTACATTCATGAAGGCGCCTCTCAGACTTAGGTAACAATGAGCTTATTTGAATAGCTAGAGTTTCTGTCGAATTCAACACGCCAGAACTTTTACTGATTCACCATAAATCCACTCTGGTGCAGAGAGACAAGAGAAACACGTTTGTGTCCAACTAGATATAAGCCCACAAATTTTAAAATATTTTTAAAATTCTGTTACATGTGGTCTCAGATGACAGATTGAATTATTTTTTTAATTCTTTGCAGTGTTGGACCCACTGAAATTAAGACTGGAGGACAAAAACCTGTTCCTTCCTTGATGACACCTCCCCATACTCGCTGCTGCTGCTGCTGCTGCTGCTGCTGCTTCTGACTGACCTGTTGGGAAAGGCAGAACACATCACCCCCCACCCCCCTTCTCTCCCTAGCCAAACCATTAGCCATGAATTATGGCGTTGCTACCATCACAGCCAATTGTCTGGATGAAAAGCAGGCTCTGCCTCACTTACCGATCTGAGCTTGTGCCTCAACAGCAGGTTCCCGATCATAGTTTCCGATCATCCCCTTGGCTCAGGTCAAAGCAGGTAAGCAAATGACATTTCACATAACAGGAAATGTGGGTTCACGTAGAGATGCATGCTGGTGATTGATAGCAGCAGTGAGACCTGTTGTTAATCTGAAAGAGTCATTTTAATGCGTTGCCAGGCAATGAAAACAAATTTGTACAGAGTTTATGTAGCCACAATAGATAAATGAATGTGCCAAATAATCAGTTGTACATGAAAATGTTTTTATCAGCTATAGCTTTGTACCGTATTTGTTGTTCATTCATGCATATGCATATATGACACTGCTTTGTGACTTGACTTTCTTTATAGGGCAACTGGTGGATTTATGGAAAGAGGCAAGGAGAGACAGAAAGAGGGAGAGAGAGAGAGAGACAGAGAGGGAGGGAGGGAGAGCAGAAAGCAGTATCTGTTAACAGGAAAACTCCTAACGTATCACTTGGGAAACCCGCAAGCAGATGTGGTGGCGGAGTGATGCAGGGACTGGACAGAGAGGCACATTAGCAGACACAGCACAGTAAGTGTTCCTGGACAATTATTTTGCTTGTTATCTGGGGTTTGTAACTGTCATGAGGAGACTGCAGTGTTGCCCAGAGCCAACTCGTAACCACCTCTGCTACTGCAAACACCGGACTGCTTGATTAAATCTTGCCAAACAAACACAGAATCATCACTTTCTAAAATTTCAGTCTAGTTTTAATGCATCCAGCTTGAATTAGTAGCTGCCATGACAACCTTTTCATGCACCTGAATATGTTACTTGATGTTGCAGTATTTGTTATATATATGCACAACTTTTGAAGGTTAATATGTGCATGCATACATCATTTTCATCATTTATTCATTAGTATGTATTATATGCATGCACACACATGACCAAGCTTTACTGTGTAAAAATGTCATTTTCTGTGTTTTTCTCTTTTTGTCAGCAATAAACATAAACAGACCTTCTATCGAGATTATTCATTGGCTTTGTCAGAGATCTTGTTCTGAATAGTCCAAAGAGGGTCACTGTTGTACTTTTCCTTTCACGTGTGTTCTAGCAGTATTACTTTGCCCTACTTTGACAAACCAGGCATTTATTTGCTTGTTATGCTCTCAGAGCACAGTAGCCAGATGGAGGCTGTTGATCTTGTTAGAAAGGTAGATGTGAAAAGACCATTACCTTGATCACAGCAAACACACACACACTCGCACAGACGCACGCACACAAATGCATCCATGTGTGCATACTCAAACACAGGTACAGACACACACACAGTTTAGTTCACCCTACCATGCACTAAGTGAGCTATACACGGTTCTCAGCACCTGTTGCACTTAAAGTTATTAAGTGATCAGTCATGAAGACTTGTTGAGTACAGTTTTAGTTACATACATGAAAATTGGGGAATATCTGGTGGTTTCTTACCAAGTTTTAAAACCATATTATTTCTTTCTGCCGTTAGAAAAGACTGAAGTAAGTATGGCAACACAGTTTTAAGAACATGTGGCTTTGCATAGATATTAGCCTCTGATTGCAAATGCTAGGCATGATGCATAACGGAGCAAGTACTGACCTGCAGTGTTAATGATTGACCAAGCCTGTTATACTCCAGCTATCACAGTTGGTTACTAAGAGCTTGAGGAGACATGATAGGATGTTAGATTGCCAATAGCTGATATGGCTGCACATATAAAAAAAAAAAAAAAATATATATATATATATATATATATGGCCTGCATTGTGTATCCACATAAAATTGTGAACTTATCTGTTTTTGGTTTTTGCTCATTTGTGCAGCAAAAATCAGGTCTGATTTACATGGATCATTGCGATTTTGCTCTGAATAGAAAATGAGAGCATTTAAATGCACACTCACATGTTCCCCTTCCTGTCTGTGCTGGCCATTTCTCTGACCTGTGTACCTGTGTTTTGATCCAACCATGCAGGGCAGAGGCTTAATTTGACAGAAAAGATGGTGGGGCTGAGAAACCGCTCTACATGGGAACCACTGCTACTCAAAGCCTCCTGCATCAAATCTTGTGCCAATGGTTGCTCCATGGGCATCACTGCACACCTTACCTATGCCAACGCTGACATGGAGTCTGTAGAAGGTGAGTATTAGGATGATAGACTCAAACTGCCAAGTTTAGTGTAGCACACTGTAATATCATAATATACCATGCACTTAGTATGAGCTAAGAATAAGAGTTGTTGAGTGTAAAGGATAATGATAATCCCAGAAAAGTATCTTGGAAATTAAAAATGGTAGTGGGACAAGACTTGGCCCACGAGGTACACCAGATACTTTGAAGTAAAGACGAAGAATAAAAATCAACAAATCTCTTTCATGTCTATTTGCACTTTATCATTATCAAAGACATCTATAAACAACATGGCCAAAACTGGCCATTCGTTGAAATAAACAAACAAATAAAATATTAATTTTCTATATGTTCAGAATGACTGTATAATCAGGGGCCCCTGCATGAATGTTCCAGAAGACTGACCATAGTATAGCTTTGCAACTATTACATTTGTTCAGAAAGCTGCCACAGTCTTACACATTACATGCCACGAAGGCAGCGCAGCAGGAGCTGATGGCACAAAACCACTTTAAGTCTTCTCCCTAAGGTTTCCTTGAAGTGTTTTCTTCACTCAAGTAAGCTTTTCTGCTTATCTTCTACTTAATGAATACCTTACAGTCAGTCAAAGTGATGCACAAAAGACCTAACCAACCAAGGTAAGAAGAAGAAAAGACTTAAGGTAGCCAGATTTATTTCAATAAATGAGAAAATTTAAAAAACAAATGTGTTTATGGGATTAATTCCTTAAGAATAGAGTAAATTTAACACATAATATAAGGAGTTAAACTAGCATCCTGACAAAGGAAACTTATTAAGGTTTTCCATATTATGTCTTAACTAAGGAGAAAACTTAAGACATGCAACTGGCTCCAGATCTCCAGATCTTAGAAATATCTACTGTACTTATTTTATTTATGCACATTTCATTAGCAAAAGGCTGTTTCAGTTGTCTTAGCAGCTTGTATGTCTGTAACCTTCATCTAGGTGTGTTCATATACCCTCTTGGTGAAAAGGAGGTTGTGGTGGGCTTTGAAGCCGCGATCGCAGGCCGGTTGGTTGGGGTCCAGATCCAAAGTCGAGGAAAGTTAAAGGACTGCTGTTTGGATTGCTGCCCTGGAGTTGGTCTTGAAGGGAATGGCCTGGAGTGGGGCTGCTGTGGGAGCCCCAGTCTAGACATGCAATGCACCAACGGTGAGGGGGAGGATGGAAGAATGCTGTCAAGGCATAATATTATGTTGAAATGGTTACATTTTTCTCTAATACAGTTGATACAATTAAAAATTGGAGTTATCCCAGCTCGCATTTAAATATATATAATATTATAAATAATATATAATATTATTTATGGATACTACTGCAGACATGATTCATTGCTTCTCTCCTTGCAGACAGTCTGGCTCACATGTAAAGAGGGCTATTTGCAAAAGCAATCTTTACACTTGTGACATGCTTATATTTAAGCCCTTGATGCTGATGCTGATGATGCATGACACTAAAGCAATAAAATCTGCATTTTGCTTATAATAAAAATGTTTTTTATAACTGCAAACTATTTGTGTCCTGATGCTGCAGTAACAATGTGGCTTCTGTACAGGAAGTCCCTTCTGTGTCAACTGATCTGGATCCCTGCCTAATGCTGTAACAGCATTCACTTAGTAGAAACATATTTACTTAACTGCAGGCCACAGAACAGTTTATTCAATTCAGCTGATGGTTATTGATTATTCTGAGTAAACAACTGCAATTAATGTGAGTTTGTGTGCTAGGTTTTTAATCATGTGTTCTTTTCACATTCATCTACATGTATATTCATATTTATTAATCATGTAGCAGACAATCTTGAAAATTTTAAGGTTTTAACACAATGTTGTATTTTTGGCTTTAGGACATCTTGTCCTGGATGAAGACCTGGAGAGAACCACTTTCATCGTGGGCACCGGAGTCATTGGCCCCATGGATATAGTGTCGATCATCATAAGCACGACACTAGAACTTCCCACATTAGAAAACGGAGCCATTCGGATTGTCTACCCCACACTCCTTACCCCGCTTGTCACTGGGAAAATGACTCCAAGCAAGAGTGAAAGTGGGGGGAAGTCTGATGAAACTGGGTATTTATCATAAGGGGATTTTTTTTTTATTCTATTTTTATTCCTGAAAAATTCATTGTGCTGCTTTTTTTTCTTCTTTTTTTAGGGCGACCAGTTGCTTTGGTGCCACCTCAGGAAAACAAGATCGGATCATGCACTCTCAGCAGCAGTGTGCACACGCCATCTTCACCAGCCCAGCTGTTAACCTGGCACCTTATGAGCTGAACTTCCAGCTGCTGGTCAGAGGGGCCTGTCTGCTGGCTGGTACTGCCTGTCTCCTTAAATAAGGCTGATTCAGTGGTTTTTATCTCAACCATTATGAAATATGAGAACAGCAGGCAATGATCTGAGTCCAAACATAGCCAGACGATGAAACAGATTTAATCTTCACTAGTGTGTGTTGTAAAGAAAAATGAACTCATTCGTGACATTGCAATATGTTTACTGATCTTTTTTTTTTTGGCCCTCTTTATTTATAGGACTGGAGAGCCCTACTCACGCTCTGAGGGCAGATGCAGACCCTAGTGCCCAAAGTGCCTCTGCCACCTACATCACCTTGGCACAGGAGCATCCCTATGACAGACACATAGAGATCATCTTGCACCTCAGTGGTGAGCAATGACAAAGTGATTTGAGAAGGTTTGACATTTTCCTTGCTGTTTTTTTTTTTGTTCTGACTTTTAAACCTTTCCTCAGAACCTCACAGCCCATTGGTGATCTTAGAAAGAGGCAGGCTCTCCTTCAGTCAATATGAACAGCAAATCTGCTCCCGTCGAGATTTCATCCGATGCACCCGAAAGGATTCAGAACCTGAAAGACAGGTTTGGGTTTTTTTTTTTTACCTCCTGTCAAGCATTTAAATACATCTTCCTTAAGACTTTAAGCTGTCATTGCTGATGTTCCTTCTTGGCCTGCAGCTGGAGTTTGTAAGGAAGCGATACCACAAGGACATTCTGTGCAGCCCCGTGTTGATGCTCAATTTCTGCCCCGACTTGCTGCGTGAACCTCTTGAAGTGCACAAAGCCACTAGGGAGCTGCTGTTCCTCATTGATCGTAGTGGAAGTATGAGTGGCGCCAGCATCCAACGTGTGAAAGTGAGCAGTAGTCAAAAACATGCAAATGAAACATGAATTTCAGATTTGAGAATGTGTCTATATCTGGCTCTGGCTCCACCCTGTATATGCTTTCTTATTCCGTCAGGAAGCCATGGTAGTGGCGCTCAAGAGTCTACCTTCTGGCACTATGCTCAACATTGTGGGATTTGGTACCACCATCAAGCCCCTGTTCACCTCCAGCAAGCTTTGCAGTGATGTCAGTATTGCCGAGTGAGCTTTGTCAGACCAGGGAATTCCCTGAATTGTGCATTTTTTAAAGATTTTGAGTGAAAAAAGTCAAATGATGTGTTTTTCACGATATGTGTCTTCTTTCCAGTAAACGAGAGCACACAGAGCATTTGGATGATGTTTTTCTGAACTCAAAATGTCATTCAGTTGTTCAGGACTATCTGTTCTGTTTTCTACTCTCTAATCATGCAATAGGTCAGTTCCTTGGGTTGCCTTAGTAGCAGAGTATCAGGTTTTATCCAGACCCGGGGCTGCAAGCACAAACAGTCTTTCCACATTCTCCTCGCCATATGGTGGCCTTTCATGCATTTTTACTTAAGCAGGACGTGTCCCTCCATCTCCTGCTCTGACAGGCATGTTTGTCTTTGTGAACTGAGGTCATTTTAAGGCAGGTGCTAATGTGTGTTTGTTTGTGCTGTCTTTATTAGAGAAAGGTTGATTTAATTTGTTGCTTCCCTCACAGGCTAATTAGTGCATCTGATAACAAACAGTAAATTTATCCTGGCAACATGTTTGCACAGGCGCTGCGGTTGGACAGGTGTTGTTTGCTTCTCCCTCCTTTACTGAGGATCTGATTGCATCCCCACTTTAATCACTTGTATGTTTGCATGCAGGTCACACTAACTCAGGCCTACGAGTACGTCCAGCGGATGAGAGCTGACATGCGAGGCACCAACCTGCTAGGGGCGTTATTCTGGGTGTATCAACAGCCCATGCAGCGCTCATACCCTCGCCAGGTCTTTATTGTTACAGATGGATCCATCAGCAATGTAGCCAAAGTGCTGGAGCTAGTACGCAGAAACGTATGTGCTGGCAGGTATGGACATCATGTGCAAAGAAGGGTACAGAGAGAGCAGGTGGATATCTACCGTGAGAAGAAACAGATAAAACTGACAATAGTTACAACAGCTGGTTTATAAAAATGCGTTACTTAATAAGCAATTAAATCAGCGAGGTGAAGGAGAGTGAATGGAGGCAGAATCAAGTGAATAGCATGACAGAGACAGTATTTGGGGGGAGGACAGCAAGAGAAACAGAGAGCGGACCCAAGCAAACACTGATCATAAAGACCTGAGAGCAAAGCTTTGTGGAAGAAAGAAAAGAAAGGCTTGAAGTATTTTTCAGCCCCGCCCAGTAATCCCGTTAAGTGCTCTCCTCTGCAGTAAGAGTCACGCCCCTCTGGTTTTCCCCAGATGCAGAATGACTCCATTTATGCCTTATTAGTATTCGCCCGTCGGACTGACTTTCTCCACTGTAATTTTTGGCTGTCCTTTAGCAAACTATGGACATGTTTGTTTGTTCCTTTATTCCTATGGAAAACATCAAATTCTGCCGAATGTTAATTAGATTGCCATCTTACTGCAGTCTGCAGCTGAGAAGGTGTTGTACATTATTTTGAGTTTCTGTTTCCATATTTAGCCAGACTGCTGCTCGAGAACTCAGCCTTTTCAATTATTCCCCTGAGCTATTTAAACTCTTAGCTAGCCAAATGGTTTGTGATCTCCACGAGTGTCTGTTTGGTGACTCTACATTTTCTATTTGTAAGAGACATAGAAGCAACATTTTATGTTTTCTGCAGGCATATACAATTTGATATCATAATTAAATTTTCTCTTGTGATGTGATACAAATGTAATGCACACACTGTATCGCCTTTGCAGATGCTTTGGCCTAGGCCTTGGTCCACGAGCCTGCAGGAGACTCCTGCAGGGCGTTGCCAAACTGACAGGAGGGACTACTGAGTTCTTGGATGATGAGGAGAGACTCCAGCCCAAGGTCAGCAGCACTGCAGTACCGCCACCTACTGGAGTGAAAAGAATTGAAAGAATACATATGTAAACCTTGGGTCTTTACATTAGCATTTCAGTATAGAGAAATGCAACTAGGAGTTGTAAAGTGTAACAATTTCTTAAGCATTTAAGTATTAATTAGAGGTATTTTACTTTAGTATTTTCATTTTATGGCTTTTATACTTAGTCTAACAACTGTTAGCCATTGAAGATATACAGGTATAAGGTTAAATGAAAGTTTACCAAGTTTTTCAGCTTATGACCACTCGTGGAAAAAGTGTTAATTAATTAGTTTGATAAGTTTACTTCTCCCCATTTCTGCTACAGTTAATCAAGTCCCTGAAAAAGGCCTTTGAACCTGTTCTGACTGATGTACGGATCGACTGGTATCTGCCAGAAAACATGGAGGCTCTTCTTACACCCAATGAAATCCCTCCACTCTACCCCGGGAATCGCCTCATAGGATACTGCACGCTTTATGACATGACCAGTTTCAAAGCAACAAAGACAGAGGTATTACTCTGTACACAGCACCATGCAAAATGTTAAGTCACCACTCATTTGTTTATTTTGCTTCAAGTGAGTCAAATGTTGCTGTAATTTTTAAAGCGAGAGTTCTCCAGGGTTTTCTTTGGACATTGTTGATTTTTCACTCATTGTTAGTCCAGTCCTTGTAGCTGTACAATTTTAGGGCTATGACTGACCTATGAATCATTCAATCATAAAAAAAAATACACCAAACTAAATGGATGAACCAGTCTCGTGTCTACACATAACAGAAAACTTAGCAAAGAACAAATTTGAAATTGCACCTATAGGTACTTTGTTCCCATTTCTTTTGTTGAACCTATGAGAAATGTAAAAAATAACACAGTTTGGCAGGGATAAAGTATTATTTTACACCTGGAGAACTATTCCTGAAGATTACTTAAAGAAGCTACGAGAATGTTGCCTAAGACAGTTCAGGCTATGTTGGAGAATAAAGATCGTCATACCAAATAGAATTATACAAACTCTTTCTTTTTGCCTTATATGCTGTATTTCAATACATGGATATTTTAATAAATTGCTGAATCCATTTCCCATTTTTCTAGCAAAATATGCAGAAGTGAGGGGTGGCTCGATACTCTTCCACAGTACTGTACAAATTTTTTTTCAAAGTCCATTTTATGTGGTCTATGCATTTTATTTTGTTGTGTTAGGAATCGAGCTACAAAGATTTACTTCGTGGTTCTACGGGTTCAGTTTTTGGCCAGTCAAACGATGAGCTTTCTCCTCCTCCTGTCTCTGAGCTCATGCCTGTGGTGACATGTGCAGATGGCACTGAGTTGGAGGAAGCGCTGAGGGAAATTTCCAGAGAGATCTCCTCTGAGTTCTCCTGTGCCAAAGACACAGACCCAGGCACCAGTCCAGGTTGGTCACTCATCACGAGCATTTACATTTGCCAACATACTTTAGACCACAGTGGTTGTAAACCACACTGCCTTTTGTCCACTATAGGTGTGGAGTTGGACTGGTCCAGCGATGTTAGGAAGAGGATCCAGGAGAGCTCTTACATTCAGGAGCAGTACGTCCTCACTCGCTGCTCACTCAGCAGTGAACGAAGTCTACAAACGCAGTCCCGCTCTCACATACATGCCTCAAATTCTGACGGGGCCTTTCTCTCCAGCTCTCACTCTTCTGGTCCAGTGCTTGATACAGGGTCTCTTCCCCAAGGCCTCGAGAAGATGCCCCCTCCAGAACAGAGATCATCCCTGTCTCGCTGGGCAGACTCATCATGGCAGCAAGACCTTTCAGTCAAAACCACAGACAGTGGAACCAAAAAAGTAAGACTAAAGACTGAAAGACCGCACGTAACTGTGACCACACACACAGAACAAGACATGAAAATTTAACAACTTTTCAAAAAAGATTGGTAATATTGGTCACCTATCCTTTTAATCAGCACGGCAGAAATATGTGTCGGGAAATGAAAAATGTGACCACTGGCACAGGAGACAAAAAACTGAGACGGGGGTGCAAACCTCTATCTTTCGTTTAGAAAAAACATCATATCCATTAAAAAGACTGCTTACTTGAGTCATGTACAGCTGAAGCACCCATTCAGTATATCACAGGAAGTCACTGCAAAGTTATTCTTGCAACATGGCAGATACATTTCAATCTAATAACCTTAACATACTGAACATTTTTATATACATCACTGCAAAGAAAAGCAAAATGACATCCTCTCCTGTTTTCTTGTCCCTCTTTTACAACCAGAATGGGTGTCTGGATGGAGGTGAGGAGTCTCGTAGGAGGCAAAAATCACTAGCACGTTCGACGATGGCCGCACGAAGTTATTCATCCCCCCAGGGTGAATTAGAGATGCATCGGCTGAGAAGGGCTCTGGAGAGGGTCTCCTTTGACCAAACCCTGGGAGGGAAGCTGGAAGAAAGTGACGGGGAGACGAAGCCAACATCACGAGGGGCAGTGTCCCACAGAAGCCTCACCGACTCCAGTAAGTTTCAGTGCAAAGAAAATAGGACCATCTTGATTTAATCAATTTCATAAAATTTCTATCCTATTTTTTGCTCTGCTCCTCAGATGGACTCCTGTTTCCTGCCTCCCCTCTGGACTGGGACAGCTTTACAGATCCAGAGTATCTCTTCACTGCTGTTCCACCTGACAGTCCTCCCCCAGGCCAGTGCCGTTCCCTTATTCATGGTGTCCTGGGTGGCAGGCCTGTGTCCTGGGAGGTCACTGCAAACCTGGGGCACCTCTGGACCCCCGAGAGTCAGGACATTGAAGTAAGTGAGGTATATGGAAGGGGAGGTGAAGAAGGAAGAGGAGGGAAATCATGGCAGGAGATCATTCACCAACTGACCGCTCGCTCAGTTATAAGAGACTTTGAGAAAATGGCAGAGAAAGAGAGCGACATTGGACATGGTGGGCAGTTCTCCAGTTGCTTTTCTTACTGATTGATGTGCCGTTATCTCCAAACTACTATGCATCTCTGACTGTTCCTCTGTTTGATGCTTTCTTAGGATCAGCGAAGCGGTATCGTACGAAGGCTATCCAGACAAGTAAGCACTGTAACATCGTCTGTATGTACACAGCCTTCACTACCACTGACAGCAATCCCAACAAAGGCTTGGCTGACATGGATGTGCAAACCACAGGTGTGCCACCCACCATCACACATACACAGAAAAAGCTCTCAGCTCAACTTTCATCCAGGAAGTTTTGTTTACTTGTCAATGATAATAATAAACCTGTAAAGAACAATCCTGATCTTCTCATTGGTGTTTTGAGGCATCAAGCAGCAGAATTTGCCTGCTTTTTGAGGCCTGGTTTTATGTGTATACAAGCATGTATACAAGCATGAATACAAGCGTGCAGCTTGAAAGACTTTGGCATTAACGAGTCTGTATAATTCTGTATTTGTGGTGTCTGATCCCCCTGACCCTGGGATGGATGGATGGATGGATGGATGGATGGATGGATGGATGGATGGATGGATGGATGGATGGATGGATGGATGGATGGATGGATGGATGGATGGATGGATGGAAAATCCATAGCTCTTGTAAATTCTCAAACTTAAGGAAAACAGTGCTAAGTGAATTACAGAAGCACCATTTTAAATGTTATTTTTGTTTATTGTTGGAATTCAGTCCATATTTTAAAGGGTCCACATTATGTTCTGTATATTTGATTGTGTCTGTAGGACTACATTTGGGAAACAGGCAGACTTTTCAGTCAGGCATTCGTAGGCAGAGGACTTATTCTGTAGGTCTGGGCAGACGGCACACCACTGGAGACAGTGTAGAGGTGGAAGACACCTGGAACTCTACAGGTAAGAACGACTGAATGATGCCAGCACCCATTTCTGTTATCAAGACTTTAGGTCATCAACAATCTTTGTATCTCTCAGACAGAGATGACACTCCTGCCTCACCCTGTAGTGTAACATCCTGGGACTCTAGTAAGTACTGCTGTCCGTTCACTCGGTGAAAACTCTGGTGTAAGTAGTCTCGAGGATCGAGGCTTCTGAAGAGAAAGTTGTGGTGAGAAGGAGACAAAGGAGGACCCCTCTCCCCCCGACTCCATTACACACACAACTTGTGAAGAAGCTCTTAAAGGATCAGTTCATCTAAATTAAATAAATCTTCCTTAGCTCTACTGGTATCCAGTCATACAGACATATTTGCTTTTATTCATTTAGTTCATCTGTAAATCACTGTAAAAGACTTGTGACCAATTTTGTTTAATCTGGGTGAGCTGAGCCTTTAAACACAATCAGAAGACACCACTTTTATCTCCGAGATGATAAAACAATAAAATGTAATGTTTTAATGTCATCTCAGGTGTAGGGGCCAGCTCCTACTGCACTACAGCCATGGCAACAGGCACCTCGAGCACTCGTTCACAGCGATCTATAGAGAGCAAGTCAATGGAGAGCTTCTTTGGCACCAGGCAAGACTTTCATATCAAACTCTTATTAACGGTTTTTGTGAGAGTGACAAAGATGCAATACAAATAAACAGCATGAAAGGACTAAAAGGCACTAAGAACCCTTAAGAAGTAAGACACAACTATAAATATTGTAGTGTCTTTGAAAAGCTCCTATTTTAAAGTTGTTCACATATACGCTCCAGTTTGTGCGCATGTTACTTAAATGTAAAAAGTGAGCCACAGCATCACCCCCTTCTATTTACCCATATCTGTAGATGTCCCGAGAGTGAATGATGGTCCATTTACTGAGCTCAGCAGCAGACTGTTGAAGTTTAAGAGTCAATAAATATGTGAAAACAACTGGGCTCTGGAACTTGTCATAAAGTATCGCAGACCGTAGCTTCTAACAGTGATTGATGCAGTGAATTAAGGTCAGATCAGGGTTCATCTTTCCACAGAGGCACTCTGAATCCATGTAATTTGTCTTTTGTTTACTTAGCTGTAGTTTTCACACTGAAACAACAGTGGTATAATGACATATAGGCCAGAGGATCTTCACCGGCAAATCGCACCGTTCTTAAATATTAGATATACTTTGTTAGCGTCCCTGTTTTGTTTTTTTTTAATTCCAGGTTCCCGTTGGGCAGGCTCAGGTCCTCTATTTCATCAGGAAAGCAGGTGCCTCTCAAGTCCCACTGTTTATCTGCTGAGACTGAGAAACAACCTGAAAGTGAAGCTCCAGACTACCTGCCCCTGGTGAGCTGTGCCAACATGGAAAACAGTGCTGTGCAAAAGCTGTGTCCACTTTATTTGTTTACCCAGCACACAATACATAACATCACCTCCCAAATTCATTCTGCAAACTCCTGGAGTCAGTCTACATTTAGAGGCAGAACTTTGGAAAGTTAAACCATGTGCCCTGAAAAATAGTGTGCAAAAGTGAAACACTATATATTAAAGGCAAAGTACACTTGCAGCATCATAATACTGTACACTCATCTTCAAGTGTGCTCATCACCCATGTCTGTTATGATGCCTCAGGTTCGTCTGCAGCTGGCATCAGGAGCTTTTCTTCTGACTGACATCTACTCTGACTGTGTCCAGATTTCTCTGGACCGCCTTAAAAGAGCATCGCCATACAGTTTCCACCGCCGGAGTCTCAGCCCAGCCTTACGCTGCACATCTCCCAGTGCTCCATCCTTATCCACTACTGCCAAGCCTCCTGGTGCTCCCTCTGGTCACCACGTTACCTTCTCTCCTTCTGCTTGCTCCTTTGTCAAACCAGCCATTCCTCCTTTCCACCACACTCCAGATGATACTCCCCTAATTTTGGAATCAAAGCTTCGCCGAAGATACCTCTCTGAACAAGACCCCGTCACCTCACCCACTGACCTCCCCAGCTCTGAAGAGGGTTCTTTGGAGTTATCCATCAGCCCTTTTCAGAACCAGAACCTTGGCCAAGCAGACAGTGGTCGTGGGTCAGAGACAGATATATATGAAGGCGCTACGTCTGAGCAAGCTTACCTCCAAGGGAGCAGCCAGTTGGCTCAAGAGGATCTGGAGGGCTCAACTTGGGCCACAGCTGTGGCCCTAGCATGGCTAGAGCACCGGTGTGCTGGCTACTTTATGGAGTGGGAACTGGTAGCAGCAAAAGCAGACTCATGGCTGCGCTGTCAGAAGCTGCCTGAGGGACTGGACATGGCAGGGCTTAAGGGAGCAGCTAGACAGCTGTTCCTGCTGCTACGCCACTGGGATGAGAACATTCAGCTGAACATGCTGTGTTATAACCCCAATAATATGTGAGACAATCGTCTCAGAGGAAACCAAGCCAAATCTGCTTATTAGCATTCTCACCAGTTCCCAATAATAGAGACTCTAAATACCTTTACTTGGAAAATCACGTTTTATTAATTTAGGCTATGCCAAGTTCATTCTACTACTACATGGCATAGACCAGGAGGCCTTTTATAATCAGTGTGCTGTATGCAATCACAAATATGCCTTTACCATCTGAATGGGCTTTTTGTAGTCTAGTTTATAGTTTGCAGCCAGAATAATATACTACTTTACTAAACATGTAATCACAGTCACTGTCAAATGAAGATTTTGATTATCAAGATGATTATTTGATAAATTAAACAAAGATGAGCTTTAAACGATGAACTGATTGATGGCAAAATAATAAAAAACACAGTAAAATTCAACCATTTGTCGTAATGTATAACAATGAAGACCACATGGGTTTAGTAGAAGCCGTTTGCCGTTTCAGTCTACTGCATGATTTTCACATTAAATCTACTTATGAGTGTGGCCACTCACAACAGAGGATGACAAGTTACAGAAATCACAGACGGATTGCCCACAGTTGACTTTTACACATTTGTGTAAAAATACGAAAAAATATCCCCTTTGATAGAGAATACTCATGTTTCATAACTGTAGCAGAGGAAATACCACAAGCTTATGCTTGCTATGCAGTGATTTTAAAGCTTCATGTTCTAGTTCTTATGCATTGTTGACACTTTCAATATATAACCATCAGAGCACCAGTAAATAAAAATTTGACATGATATCAGCCTGTAAAACCAGCACATGTGACTAGACCACAGGAATTATGGACTGTAGTGTAGATGTACCACAGAAAGGAGGAATATAGCCCATGTAATGAATTCTTTCCACACAGCATAACATTCATGACTTTCTCGTAGTCTCCACTCTTCTTATTTTCTATCTAAAACTAAACCTGAGAATTCTTATTTTTTCTTCTCATCTCTGCAACTGCATATCATTCCATCATGCGGGCATCAGTCTACACACACATGATGCTTCCTTCACTTTAAGCAGTGAGAAGCTTTCAATGGCTTCTTTTTTTCACTTATAAACAGTCTACCACAGTGACCGCCCTTTGCACCAGTGCTGTCAGGATCAAAGACTGGAGGACGGATCGGGCTGGTTGTCAGCTGATTCGGCCGAAAAAAACTTCTGGTCCGATCAGGCTGGGGTTCAGTGCCGTTTGTCCTTAACAGCTTTCTGCTCTTGTGTTTCTGCTGCAACTGAAGGCAAAGGTGGAGCCAGCCAAAGACATAAGAGGATGATGAGGTGACAGACGTGGAGGGCAGCTGAGCTGCTGTTAGTAGAGGGATAGGTGTTCCACGAAAGCTCGATCAGACCCAGGATCAGAACCCTGCACACAAAAATAAAACAGTTTGTCATTCAAATGTGGCTGAGTGTTCAGGGAGCTGCTATACTGCAGGACTTAAGATTCTGATTCACCTGAGCAGATGGGCCAACTTCTTGACACCTCCACTCCACAGCAGGTAAGGCAGCGAGTGGAAGTACCAGACGTAAAACTGGTAGTGCAACGAGCGACTGAAGCACATGCCAATGAAGTTAGAGGTGAACAGAATCAGCACAACCTGTGATTTTCAGATAAGGACAAAAAAGGCACACCTGGAACAACATATGCAAAAATATGCTACGCCTGTGGCCTGTAAAGAAAATGTTCAAAGCAAAGCTCATTTCAGCTACTCGCTCGTCACAAGGTTTCCCACAGCAGGTAGCACCGCAAGTTGTTTTTTTTGATTTTGCACAGTTTTGAAACAGAAAACTTTCTTTTTCCCATGACTGTATGTCTGTCTCCTCTTGAATACAGTGGAACTTCAAGCGCCAAGTTTGTGGTTCTCTCTCCAGAAATCTTGACCTAGTTACTCAAAACAATGTTGCTGAGAGGAGTTTTCTGTATGAAATATTTTCATTCTGTCAGCAAGCCCTGCAGATTCATATTTAACATCTAATAACAAACTTACAGAAAAAACTTTTTTTTTTTTTTACATTACAGACAGGAGTAGATTCAAATGGAACAAAAGGATATGATCCACGGTACTTTTCTGAGCAGGGATTTTCCTCTTGCCTGGTTCCTTGAGAAGTTCAAAGATGCTTTCTCCTGGCCTGGTGACAGAGAGAGAGAATATGGTTACTTGTCATTTTAGAAAGTTAGGAGTTACATGTGTATGAGTAGAAGATACAGATGCATTGAGATAATGATGAGGTGTTGATCAGCATGTCATCATGCAAAGGATTTATAAATGTTTTTAAAAAACAAAACAAAACAAGGGTTTTTAAAGGGTCCATTTACTCAGCTGCTAACGAGCCAAAGGATGTGGTGCTGCGACTATAACCCTTAGTTGTTTTTTGTTCCCAGTGTAACCCCGGCACATTCAAAGTTTGCCTCACCTCTTCCAGCGGCGGAAGGCAAAGAGCAGCAGGGTGAGCAGATGAGCAGATAGCAGGAGTAAGTGGAAGTAACGATTCAAAAAGAGCCATTCTGGCAGGAAGCGCCAGTTGACTGTCCACTTGAACATAAATTGGCGGCCAAGATCAAAGGCACGGCTCATGTAACCAGCGGGATTCTCTAAGAGGAAAGGGAGCCCCAACATAACCTGCCATACAAAATAAAGAAGGACATGATGTTAGCGAAATACAGTCAGTTGCTAAAATTCACTGTGGACAAAGTACTACAGTCGAACTGTACCTGTCTTTATGTGTATATTTACCTGCATGCCTGCACACAGCAATAACCTAGGGATCGTCTTTATTAGACCAAACTCTGACAGGAGGAGGAAAAGTAATCCAGGGGCAAAGAGAAGCACGTTCATTTTCACAGACACTGCTAAACTGTCAGAAAGAGGAAAAGATTGAGTTGTAATTTCATCTTGTTACTCTCAGGAAAAATTTACAGTGACAATATAGAAGGTAAGTAACACATTAAAGATCTACAAGCCAATAGGTGAGCATCTGCTTTAAAGATGAGTGCACACTTGCCTGTAGAGACCACAGCCCAGAGTCCAGTATCCATCGATGAAGAGATTGACAGCTGCAAACAGCAGCATCATGGCCACTGGATCATTAAAGAGACGGAGCACAAAGATCGAGTGGATCCGATAGGAGGCACAGCACACAAAGAAGAATACGTAGGGAGGAACCTGGAGAAAAAAAATGGAGGAGATTCAATTATTTATGAGACTAATTATTAGAAGAAATGCTGAAGAGATTAAGTAGCAGGCAGAGGAAAAGGGAGGTCTCAGTATTTCTGCTTAGACTGGTACTGCAACCCAGAATTAGATATGCAATAGACAACTAATGTATTATTCTGTGAGAATATGCTGAAATTAAAATGAGCTGCTTGTAAATTTAACAGCAAGCCTTTTGTTTCTGTAGGGTATAAAAGTTGAACTGCACACAAGGACACACTGAAGTTTCAATGTGTGTTTTAGCAAAAGGACATGCTGCTTAATATATGGGATTCCTGGCACATTCGTATTAACATTAGACTCACCTTTTTGGTGCGATAGTATATTCTGAAGACAAGCAGCAGCGTGACGAGGTAGAAAAAAGCAAAAATGTACTGGCCCAGACGGATGTTCACCCCATGGCCGGTAATGTAGTACAGAGCTGTGAAGATGTAGACAAACCCAGCTGGGTACCTACAACAACAGTGTTCCAAATTATCCAGGAGACCTGCATCAAAAAGCGCGGTATGGAGAGAACTACGTCAGTTTGAAACTCACACCAAAGGGCCTGTGTCCCCTTTCAGCTGGGTGTAGTCGTAGGTGCCATTGATAACTCCTTCCACTTCATCCATGTATGCTTTCCAGTCGATCTCAGTGTCTGCAGTACATAACAAAAATAATAATAAAAATAATGTGGATGTCAATGTGAATGTCTTGATGCATGCTCAGTGATGACTACAGGTTCTGGAAAAGACAACTCACCCAAAACAAAGATACAATTTCAGAAGGAGAAAATATTATTGTGTGATCTGTTGCAGTTCCATAAGTCTTGTATGTGGACGTGTAAAAATTGAGAAGTTATTATGCATCTGGACGTTTACTTTTTGTATTTACTATTTAAACATCTAGCTTTGATTGTACATAGTTTATAAAACAATAACTTTTTTAAAGCAATGGACATTGTTTGATGTTGAGAGACAGTAAAGCATTGTATTTGGTCATGCAGTGACAGTAAATTCCCTTTGACAGGTGGCAGGCTAAGCTAATACTTTCCTGACGCTAGCTACTTAGCCTTCAGCCGCGTTCAGATAAACGTCAAAACACAATAGCGTGCTAACTGGTCGAGCCTCTACTTACATGCTACTTTCTGTATGACCCACACATTGATGCCGATCTCCAGGAACCACAAAACTGAAACTACCAGCAGCGTGTATTCCGTCTTAAACAAGAGCAAATGCTTGTCCTGCCAAAGCGTGTGGAGTTTCCCCCACAGCGGGGACGGGGAAACGGGAGACTTTTTCCGCACACCTCCTGCTCCTGCCATGTCTACGGTGTAGCGACGTGTACACGGGGGCCGTAACAGACGCATGCGCCCGGGCTTCGTCACGTGACAATTCTGTCACCGCTCGTCAGACGACATCAACGGTGCTGCTGACTGAATACTTGAAAGGTTTTGTTTCCTTGAGGTATAAAAATACAAACTTGTTATTAATTCTAATTCATGTAGAAATATCTGTGTTTTATAAACTAATAAGTGTTGCTTATATGACTGTTCAAGGATAATTAAGAAAATCTTTGCAGGTCACTGGAGCTATGGCAAAGTTAGCTGGCTAGCAGCTAACTTTGTTCTAGGGAGAATAACAATATGTAAACACACTGTGTTTTAAAAGGCACAACACAGAAATGAACCTTGATGGAAGATGGAAATACATTTTGTTCACGCTTTCCAACAAATAACGTGTGACTGTAGCTTGTTGAAGTTTCGAGTTTAATGTCAGAGTATGATCAAGAACAGGTAAAAGGTCCAAAATCATTTCCCTTCATATTATGGAGTCACATTTATTTGTTTGCTTATTCCATTTTTTAAATTTGTGCTCCAACTTTCTCTAAATCGTACCTCATTATGGTGGTTTGTCTTTTTTGTCATATGTTATTGAGCTCCTGAATCACTTTGCTGTACACTGCATCTTGATGTTTTTGCTGCTGGACCCCAGAATTACATTTCACAGAGAAATTGTTGGAATAAAGATGTCCTCTGTCTTTGATCAGACCTGAAAGAGATTTAGCAGTTTGAACTACCAAATTTACACATTCATTGACCACTGTCGAAAGCTGACATGTATGTATTTATTTATTTATTGGAGCTGCCAAGCAGGAGGAAAGGAAATGTTGGAGTCAACTAGCCTCATTTTAAAATTCAACCAAAGCAGTTATGCAGCTGTTAATAATTTGCTGTTGTGTTATGGTATTTTAATATACTCTAGTCTGTGCCTGGTGGCATTTTGTTGAGTTTGATTTTTGCATTATGTGTGTATGATATAAATTGTGTATGTCATTGGGATGGGCATTGCTATCAAGCTTGGGCTATGAATGTTGTGGTATATTGCCTGGTTTATTTAACATGCTTCGTCCTATGTAAAAATAAACTAAACTGTAGAGGAAGAACACAGTAAAGATGCACAGATGACATAAAGGAAGACATGCACAGGGCTGATGTAACAGATAAGGATCTAGAGAGGTAGGTGATATGCTGTAGTAACCCCTAAAGGGAGCAGCTGAAAAACAAGGAAGACTATCTGTTGCTAGCTTTTAATCAACATTAATCCCATATTTTCATTTTGCAATGTGTTAACAAAAGACATGCTGGTAAGTCTGTATTAGAAGAAAACGTATGTGCCTCTTTATTGCAAAAGGATGCAGTGCAAAATTTATGGCGGATAATTAACACTGTACATTAGAGACTATATTTTCAGTTGCTTTGTTATTTGTCCCAAACGAACCTCAAATCAGCCGGTAATCACTGCACCACACACAGTGTAGGCACATCAAGGTATGTCACAACATAGCCAGGAGCCCCGCACCTGCGGGTTTATAGACAGGTGATTATTATCCTTCTTCTTTTATGTTCGTGCAGGTGCTCTTGGAGCCGTTACAGGAGACGCAGGGCCAATGGAAGGATTCTTCGTGACTATTTCAGAGGCAGCGTGTCTTGGAGTGAGCCTTGCTCTCTCGGGCTTCTCCTTCTACCTATATAAGAAATGCCAAGCAACAATAGATAAAGTCAACGTGAGTTGTTAATTTTGTGTAATTAACTTTATTGGAAGACTAAACCTCTAAGAAGCTTCTACTTTAAACCCCTCATTAGAGATTACAGCTCATATGTTTTTGATGGAAGATATAAGGTCCCTTCTCAGATATTAATAATTTTTAGAGATGTGAAGAAGTAACCTGGGTAGAGAAACAACATAAGAGGATGGAGAATAGTTTGAATTTATAAGGTGAGCTTTATAACGAGGTGAGAATAGTGAGCACTTACAGGTGTAACTTCTGGTTACACCTTTGTGCAGCATAAAGGTGGGGGTGTTGTATCAGAAGATCAAGCTGCAGCTGACATCCCACAGAAGAAGGCATAAGGCATTTAAAAAAATGACCATTTTATATAAAGGTTTATTCCATCCTTCTGAAACCCATCATGCTTTTTATTCTGTTTTTAGCTGTTTATGTTGTGCATTTTTAGTCTTCTGAGCTTCTTGATTACATCCCGATGTGTTCTTTACGCTCATGCCATCTCCATCTGTCTTGATGTAACTCAATGAAGATCTTTTAGGGACATATCTTTTCTTTTTCTCAAGGTAAACTGGTTCTTTTGAAAGAGTTACTATTTCAACTAGCCATTTCTAGAATTAATAGCAACACTGTGATTGCTAGCACTACACTGAAAAGTATCCATTTACAGCGGGCTGATTAACACACACCAAAGACATAAAACCACTGGGAAAGCAAATGCATGAGTTATTAATTAGTCAGTCTTATTTACATTGTGTGCTCCATGTTTCCAGAATGCTCCACGGTTAACCGTAGATACAAAACTCAAAGACCTTTTGAAGGTTACTCCAGGAGCGTGTCTACAGTATGTCGTCATTGAAGGTAATGTGTTTTTTGTTTGTTTTAGATGAGGACTAGTAAATTTATTATTATTTGTTTTTAATCTGAAAACTTGTATGCCGGCCTACCTTTCATTCCGTTACTGTATGTGTGTTCCTATACATTTTAGGTGCTGTAAAACCAGCTGGAAGGCCTCTCATTAGTTGGCACAACAAAGAAAATGTTGGCGTGCTGCGTAAATTCATGGTGAAAGAACACAGGCTGTTGTGGAACGGAGTTTTTCGTACATGGTGAGAACATCATCAAGCTGAAGTTCCAGTACATCTAACATTTTCTCCTTATTATCACATGCGCAAACTGTTCCTCACGTTACCTTTGCAGGACAGATAGTGAACGACTCGTGCACGAAAACATAGAGGCGGTGCCCTTTTTATTAGTGGGACTGGATAATACCGAAATCAGAGTCTTGTCGCCCTTACAGGCCACTGGGCTTGACATGGAGATCACATATGAGAAGTTTTACCAGGCCAGTCACAGTCTGGGTGACCTCATGGGACAGTACTTAACCGGGGAGAAGCCAAAAGGTCGACTGGAGATCGAGGAAATGCTCAGAGTAAGTCATTATATTCAAATTCAAGAATGAATTTGTATTTACTTCATAAAGCCTAATTTGTTGCCAATATTAAAAATATATTCTTATTGATAAGTACCACACTGTTTTTCCAGGTGGGGACAAATCTTACAGGTATAGGCGAGTTGAATCTGGACACAGATGGCACTCTGAGTCTTCGACCCCCTTCCAACGGTTCACAGTACTTCCTGACCCCAGCGGACTTTGACGCCCTGCAAGGAGAGAACAAGAACATTGCTTTTTGGTGGAAAGTGTTGGCCATTACATCTGCTTTGGCAGGGGCAGCGATCATTTTCTGGGCCGGGTTACGCTACTACCGCCACCTTAAGGCTCGCTGGGAGCAGGAACAGGAAAGCAGGGAATTTATCAGACTGCTGGCTGAAGCAGCCAGACTGCTAAATAATGTACCAGGACAGGACACCGATCAAGACTTGGCCATGTGTGTTATTTGCCTCAGTCAGCCTCGTAACTGTGTCCTGTTGGACTGTGGACATGTGTGTTGCTGCTACACCTGCTACCAGGCTCTGCCACAGCAATATTGCCCTATTTGTAGACAGAGGATTGTAAGAGTGCTCCCCCTGTATCAAGTCTGAAGTATCTGTGGAAGCCAGCCACCTCAGTAGAAGCTTCAAGTCTAAACTGCCACACTTATTAACTTAAAAATTAAATGTGAGTCATATTGTGAAAACATTTTGTCCGTAACAGAGATTCCCAGTGGGAAACATGGGAATATAAAACAAGTGGAAAACAAATGTGTAAACTTGTGCAATAGTTTGTTTTGCTCAGTGCTCGTGTGCCTTATTTTAGCATTTTCTGCTGAGTGATGGTACTTTAAAGTAAATGCACTGATGCTTTCATAGTGCTTTTCTAACCTACCTGAGCATTCAAAGCACTTTACACAACTTCCCTCATTCACCTGTTTAACAAAGCACTTTTTTGCTGTGAGTTTTCTACGTAAGTTCCTTCTACCTAACAGTTACACTCATTCGGACTCTGATGGATGAATCAGAGAGGAGCTTGGGGTTAGTATCTTGCTCTGGGATATTTGCAGTCTGGAGCAGACTTTAGCCAGTTTCATTTCCATTTTTCCTTTGTAACTAAAATGGACTGAAACCCAAATAAATCTTATGTCGACAAGTTTCACCGTTAAAGTGTTTTTAACTGTATTTAACACATTTGAGATTCCTGTTTGTTGACACAGGTTTAATGAAGTGTCACATTTTAAAGCTTGAGGTGTGTGTGTTCTCCGTTCCACACAGTGTTACAGGTAAACTAAGAGTTATTCCCCAGGAGGAGTTTCCTATTACATATTTCCACTCGAATAATTTAAACTCTGGACCCAGACAAGCCTTAAGAAGAAGCTGTTGCCTCAACTGATATTGAAAGTATCAGATGGAAAGCGCAGCATCAGGCTTGGGTCAAAGAAGAAGCAGGGCAGGTGTATGCCATAAATCTTCTTCAGTGGTAATAAGCTGGACAAATAAAATACTCTCTCAGCAGAACGGCAGCTGTGGTTCAGTAAGAGCAGACTATTACTGTAACCTTTCAGGGCATGGGGGAAAATGGCATCTGATCTGTTTAACAAGAGGTCTAACTAACTACGGTAATTTCTTTCTTTTTTTTGGGCGATCAGAATTATTATCTGAAAGCCAAAACAGATGCTCAACAGATTTATTTTACCAAATGGACCATCATGGCTTTGCCATATTGATCCATTTGAGTGGCCTTTATTATTATTTATTTACTTTATTTTCAGTTATTGTACATGGGACAGACATAATTATGGGAAAGGAAAAGGAGAGTGAGAGAAAGGGAGGGAGGGAGGTAGGTAGGGAGAGAAAAACAGAAGGGACGAGAGACAGTGAGGGAGGAAAAAAATCCACTGGATCACCTGTTAAGACAAACAGACAGAAAAAAACAAGCAAAAGCAACAGAGTAATCACAATATGGGGGCTACAGCAATAACCTAAGTTAACATTAAATACTAAGTATTGAATGTTATCGTGTAGCACGTAGAACTGACAGCGCACAACGTGCTCCCAGAAAGCAGCCAAGAAAGGTGCGGCTTTACATCTCTGAATAACCGTGTGCGCACCTGTGTGTGCGCACCTGTGTGTGCGCACCTGTGTGTGTCGATGAGTTCGCTTGTATACAAAAAATTTCTCCATGTTACATGGAGAAATGCCTGCTTCATGCCCCGTCCACCAGGGCATGAAGCAGGCATGGGGTGATCCAGGCCCCAGACATCCAGAGGTCCCCAGAGCGCGGGATCCCCAGGAGGACCCCCCTAGGGGCAAGGTGCCACTCTCCCAGAAGGAGCCAAGGAGAGCCCCAGATGACGGCTCACCCTGCATCCACGGAGCAGAAGCCAGAGGGGGTCGCAGTGACGTGCCCGCAGGCTCCGCCGGCAGCCAAGCTGGCCCAGAGGCCAGAGGCACGGCCTCCGCCTCCTCCGACCAAGCCACGAGTGCCAGGCCCCGCCAGGCAGCCCCCGGGAGTGAGCAGGCACATACACGAGCACCCAGCCCCAGGTACCAAGAACCACCAACGCACCAACGTCCTAGGGCATGAGCCCCTAGCAGGAGGTGTGGTGAGGTGAGATAGGCCTCCATACCTAGGCCCTGGAGCGCCTGAGATGTTCCCGGAGAACTGGAGTCCGAGGCCCAACCTGACACATAGACACAGACAAACAGGCACATACAGACACAAACGTACATTCCCCCCCTCATGCACACCACCGCACACACTCGACATTCACCCAACATAAATGAATGCCGTAATCACGCTCACCAAACATACTCTACATCTCAGGTCCAGGTACCGTTGCCCCCTGAGGGGGAACTTATACCCAGACCCAGATGGTACCCCTTTCCCTGAGGTGGAAACAGGCAGACCAACCCCGGCTCCGCAGTGGCAGGAAGCCCTTGCAACCCGGATCCCAACCGGACGGCCAACTCCAACTCCAATCCCCCCCGCCCCGATGGCCTGCAGAGAGCGGGGGTGTGTGAAGACCCCATGCCTCCCTCCACCCGCTCAAATGTAGTGTTGCTGTGTGTTGTTCTAAGGTGTATTTAAAACACGGGAGGGCATGGTGCTACCTGCCAGAGAGCAGCAGGTGTCAGCACAGCCCCCCTGGGAACCTTAAATATCTACATGCAATTAAGATTGAGAGGTGGGTGCCGGTGCCACAGGTGAGGCTGAGTATACAGACCGACCTCTGGATACCGTATAGCTGCCCACCCCCAAGGCCCTATATGTATGTGTTATGAGAGTCTGAGTAATGTGGATGTCTGGGTTGTAGAGATAAAATTGAGGTACATGCGGCCAGAAGGGAACAGAGGGGGAGATGCCTCCCCTGCACCCCAAGGCCCTACATGTGTGGGTGGGTGTGGTGGAGTGGGAAGAGGGAGGCAGTTGGGGATGGGGAGGGAAGGAAGGGAGGGGCAATTAGCCCCTCTCTGGGGCCAGCTCCCCCGCTGACCCCAGTAGGCACTGGACTACCTAATTTCATCAATATATAATTCAAGTAATTTAACTAGCAAAGGTACCTTGTACAGAGGATTCACGCATGCTTATGTGTACGGAAAAATGGACACGCACAACTGGTGGGGATTTAGAGAAAGGAGGAGCACAAATAAAAACCTGAAAAAATAAACAAATGAAATCAAAATTAAAGTAATGCTTATACATCAATCTGGGCCCAAACTGTACATAGGGCTTCATCCAATAGATGGGGGAAAATGGAGAATCCCCTACAAATCCAAAATATGAGAGAAAATTATTTTGGACATGTTACATGTTCTTGATTAATCTGACATCAAACTCAAAACCTCAGCAAGCAACAGTATTACTTTATTTGTTGAAACATGAATAAAATGCAATTTGGGGGTCGGGAAGTACATCTATCCAACACTTCCTTTCCTTCTCCCTGGCACCTCAAATAAATAGATATATACATGTCAACTTTCGACTTTCAATAGGACCGGACTATTACTGTAACCTCTCATGGCATGGAGGGAAAATGGCATCTGATCTGGTTAACAGAGGATAGCAGCACATCCGAGCAAAAGGGTTGAAATGAAAACGGTCGTTTATAGTATGAAAACATCTTCATTTGCTGCAAGTTGTGCAGAGCTCACCCATTTATCTATTCAACACTCGTCATCTTTTATTTACAATCGTTTGCTTCGACCACTAGGTGACACTCTTTCTTCATTTGAGGTGCTGTCCGAGCATGCAAGGAGATGCTGATTTTAGTGGAGGCTTTCCAAGTCACATGCAATTAATGTACAGTGAGAGATCCTGTTTAATCCATTCTGATAGCTGACAAACAATTTGTTTGTCTAACTGGCTCTCCTTCATGGGTGTTAACGTAGGTTGGTGGCAGTGATGAGCAGGGCCATGCACAGAGCGGGTGCTCAAAGACTGCTGACAGCGCTTGGAACCATAAGGTAACAGATTTTAAAAACTGTTGGAAATAAACTAGACTCTGCCTGTGACTCACTCTTTTCTTCTCTTCCTCCTTCCATCTCTTCATCTCATCTATCACTCTCCACTTACTGACATCTGAGAAAAAGGCACAATTTGCTATTGCATTAATCTATTATTTAATCCTTCCCTTTTTATCTATTACTAGTACTATAATAATGAAGTAATTTTAAAAAATAAAGTAATAAATTAATGTATTTATGATTCACATTGTTTGACTATCCACTCTGCAGGCAGAAAGCTTATTATATGTTAATAATGTAGAGATACAATAATTTTGCTGCTGTAAAATCAGCATGTTGTCATATTTGAAACATAAATCTAATATAATCTGTTTCTTAATGTTTTTATAATACAGTGTTTTTTCATAATATCATAATTATAATAATCCATAATTATGTGGATAGGCATATAGATAGTTTTTAGTGAAATATAAGCCTTCTAGAAAGGCAGGAAAAACAGAACAAAGAGCAAATGTTCTGATTTTCTAATAAACAGCCAAAAATAAAAACTCAATTTACCACCATTTTAGGAATAAAGCACAGAACATCCACCAGCAGAGCTCACAGCAGCAGAAACAGAAGATCATCTGAGCTTTTTAAAGAGACCACTGATGCCAGCTACAGACAAACCCGCCCCCCCAAAAAAACAGTTTTTATGTGACCATTGCATCCAGCAACTGTTTAATAGTACAGTGAACTCAGCTTCCCCGCTGACCCCAGTAGGCACCCCCGCCCCCCGGAACCCACCAAGGCCAGGGGGCCCAGGCCCACAGCGACAGCACCACCAGGCCCCACAGAACCCAGGGCGGCCCACCCGACCTGAGCAAAGTAAAAGCTCTACCAACTCCTTCATCCAATCATCTCCCAGACTACATAAGACAAAAGCCCCATTCAGGACACAAGCCCCCGAGGCCCAGCCAGAGCCCCAGCCTGGAGGCGGAGCACCCCCGGTACCCCAAGCCCCACGCCCATCCCGGACCCACCCAGGGGCAGCCAGGCTGCCAGGCCAGTAACTTACGTCCATCAGCACAGACCCTCCCCCAACCCTGCTGCACGTAGCCATGAGGAAAGCACCACCTAAGAGCCACCAGAGCCCCTATCCAGGTTATGGCCTCAACCCCCTGGTTAAGCCCACCAGGGAAAATGTCCCTAGGGAATCCCCAGATGCTCTAAGCCCGTCTCTACCCCCACATCATCATCATCATCATCATCATTATTTATTTATAAAGCACTTTAAAAACACGCTAGGTTGACCAAAGTGCTGTACAGGGCAGGTCAGCTACAACATAGCAAACAAGATAAAAAGAAAACAATACAGTAAGGTAAAAAAAGGTAGACAAAATAATAAAATAATAAGAATCAGTTACCCACAGAGTTAAAAGCCAGGGAATAAAAGTAAGTTTTAAGTCTGGACTTAAAAACTGGCACTGATGTAGCTTGTCTGATGTAACTTCATCACTTGGGGAGCTTGCTGTTGCGGTCCCCAATGTTTACCAGGAACTACTGTCCAACAGGCCTATTGGAGAGACAGTACTAGCTTTTTCTAAGCGACATGACGCTGCAATTCAAGGCAGTGATGAAGTAAAAAAACAAAACAGAAAGTATGAAGGCCGCTGGTACTTTGCTTCCAATTTGAAGAGGGAAATCTGTCTGAAAGCCTAATTTGTTCTAAGTTGTTTTGTTTGTTTTGAGCATATTGAACTGAAAAATCTGCAAAACTAACCACTTTTCAAAGATCTTTTCACTTATATGTTATCTGTTAGTTTATTTTATTGGTACTTTTTAATGTTTTGATTTGTTTAAACAATACAGCAGTGCATTTTCAGTTCAAATGTTTGTTGGTCATTAATAAAGGGTGACATGTTTTACACTTTACAACAAAGCTCCATTTGATAGTATTTATAATGCATTGATGAAGTACAATATTCTAAGCTAAAATGCTTATTGTGCTTACAAGGTAGTAATTTTGTCTGAAATGGTTAATATAGCAACTTTAGATGAAATATATAAGTGAACAAATTTGGCTCACTATTTGTCAAGAAACTGGTCATGTTTTTCTTTTTCTCACCCTTAATTAATGCATAATAAACCATTATTAATGATTTATAAAGCAGTTACAGATTAATTAATAACACATATATAAACTATTTATTATCCATCTATAAGGGGATTTAGGGACTTCACACAGGACTTCGTCAACAATTGAATGACTGTATAAAATATATTGAGTCTTTGGATGTGCTAGTGAAGCTGTGAGGTGTGCTGGATTTGATTACTGTCAATAAAAACAAGACATCTGACTGACAGAGAGAAAGTCAAGACCTCAGGAGGATAGTTCAAGATTTAATCTTATTCAGCTTGTTTTAGAACTGAAGAATTTTGAGGTAAAAATGTCCATTTGCTTTCTTTCCAAGCTCTTTAGAGTAGACCGTTTATTGTAAGAAATACGGAAAAGGATTAGGGTCACTGGAGAAAAATCAAAGTGAGCACTTTGTTTTATTTTTCATTTTCCAGAATTCTGAGAAAAAAGTCAGAATTCTGACTTTTTTCTCAGAATTCTGGAAAAGGAAAAAAAAAAGACGTGCCCACTTTTTTTTTTTTCCAGTGGCCCTAATCCTCTTCCGTAT
>VURO01049267.1:8956-27772 GCA_015108175.1 Pelvicachromis taeniatus | reverse complement strand
AGACTGGGCACCAACATGCCCAGTTTGAGTACAGTAAAAAAAAAACACCTCAGCACATAAGCACATAATTTCACATATTACACCATCAGAACCACGTGACAAGCAACTGGGGTAGGGAAAGGGTGTGTCAAGTGAGCCGGTGTAGAGAAGACCCCGCCCAGTCCTGCTGCCATTCTACGGCGCTGGTCCAGACCCGCCCATCTACGTCGGCAGGAGGAAAGCATGGGAGGCATTGGTTTCCGGGGAGGGGAATGCGTGCGTGTCAATATCAGTGTAAATGGATGACAGTGTGTGTATCCTGGTTGCATCGAAGCACTGTCTCCGGTCAGGCAAAAGTCAACAATGCTCAGTCCAACCTAGGTGTCCTTGAAGGATGGGGAGAAGAGACAAAACATCTGTGATATCAGGGATGTTTTGGTTTGAGCCGGCCATGCAGCTGGCTCCAGGGTGTCCGAATGGAGAATAGTTATTTATCCATTTAGTTCGAACAACTACATATAATTTTTACAGTTGAACTAATGTCCATCACTGGTCATCAGGTCTCCCAATTTCCTGCTGAAGAGCAGTGCGTTTCCCAAGATCTTATCCACACTGCGTTCAATGCCCATATTCTCACAAGACCCATTAGTTGCTCCGCGATGTTGGCTGTATTATACGCAAGCATTACTCTGAGCTCCTCCATGATGTTTCCATTTGCAATCAGTGAACACAGAAGAACTCACGGCTCTCCCCAACAATCCATTCCAACCACCAGGCTTGTGGTGGTTTGAGCAGCACTGGCGACTTTCTTCAATTTACGATAATCCAGGACAAAGCCAGTTCTGATCAGCAATCGCCCCGTTATCATGGTGCCAAATAAGTGCCAAAAAGGTGAATGTCCTCAGTCCCAGAGGACAGTGTGGCTCTCCCGAGCCCGAAGTAGGTGTCACTCGCGTTCAATGACCAGTTGATCAAATCCATAATTACTCTTTATGTTTTAGAGAACATAGTTGTGAGTCTCTTCAGGGTAAGAAATACAAATATACAAAAACTAAACGAAAGACATGAGAAGCTAAGCAGGAAAGATAAGGGACAGGAGAGGGAGAAAAGTGTGACCGCCTCCGTTGAGTGCCAAGGAGAAGAGACTTGCAAAACAGTGACTTGGTCCCATCTCTGATAGAATCCATATAACAACATGCCTGACTCAGTGGTTCATGGAACTATTAACAGTTACGTCTGCTATGGTGATTGAAATTCTTCAGTTTTATCTGTACTAGCAGACCCCTGTGCTACACAAGGGAGACTGAGAACATACATACAGTACTGCTGAGCTGCAGCTAGCTTAGCTCAAAGATAACTTAAACTAACTTAAAGATAGGTTTGATTCATTTCCACCTCAATATGCATTGCAATGTTTTCCTTTTATATTTCATAACCAAAGGAGCATCTACATAATTTTGTTTAATAAAAAAAAGCTAATAGCTAAAGTCCTGCTAACGTCTTCAAACAGCACAAAAATATTATGCATTATTGATTTCAATATATAGATTTTTGTATCTTGCTACTAGCTAGGACTAAGTCCAGTTTTCAGAGTTTCAGGAAGACCAACTCGAACAAGGAAGAAGAAAAGTTTCAGTTCTGCCAGCTGTTTTTCTTGGGGCTTCTTTGTGAGAGTTCATCCCGCAAACATCTTCTCATTTGTGTTACTGGTATAAATCACCAGTCGCTGTGATGCCCAGTGTTAAAACAAAGAGTATGGATTTGTTGTTTTACAACAAATCCATACTCTTTGGGTATGTGGTCATATCCATTATTTTTATGGATATGACCACATTTAACACACAATTATAATTTGTGTAATTATGGAAAAAAACTACTAAAATTAAACAGCTGCACTTTGTTCATTGCCTCTTATCTTTCAATCTGTTGTAAGGAGTGTGGTTATGTTGCTTCAGAGAGGTCAAACGTCAGTGTCATTGGCTTTATGGTCTCCCAATTCTTCCGTCTTGCTCGTCTCCATTCAGTGGTTGCCAGGCTCACATGACATAAAATTTATGTTATCTGATCCCTTCAACCACGATTATTTTAAAGAAAGTTTGATTTTCCAAAATATGTTCGCTACTTATCCCTGACAGCACTTTGTTTACCGTTTCTTTTGTCCTCTATGATTTATTTATTTTTTTATTCTCTGCTTTTACACTTATTAAAGTAAGGACACCCTCACTTCAGAGAGAAATGAAAAGAAGGAGCAGAGAAAAACAATTAAAATAAAAGGGTACAAGAAATAAACATTAACAAAGAAAAGTATGTAAAAGAATGAAATGAAAAAGAAAACAAGGAAGAAAAACAAGAAAACAAAACAAGGAACAGTTCAAAAAGAGCCAATGTAAGGAGAAGGGAAACATGAAAGAAATAACACAGAGAGGGAAAAAAAAAAGAAGAAGAAGAATTAATGATACACTGACAGTCTGATTTTGGTTAAATGTTTACATTTAATTTGACAATAATGAGTTCCCACACATTAGCAGAAAAAAACGGATCCTCATCTTAACAATGTACTAAATAACCGTGTCCCCAAAAATAAGTAAACGCGTGCACGCGCGCACACACACACACACACACACACTATGGCTATTTCTATGAGGACATTAATGAATGCACTCCCAGGCCCCTAACCCTAACCCAGACTTAGTTCTGATCTGAACCCTAGAACAGCTCTATGAAGGTCTGTCACAAAATGAAAGACCAGAGAAAATTCCTGTTCACTTCCAGCTAAAACTCAGACTCTACCTCACAAAGATAGCCATATGTGTAAAGCATGCAAGATGGTCAAAGCTTCAGACAGAAATTGGTTAACATAAGGGGTAACTTACATGTTTAAAATAACAGAATTTCCGTAAAACCTGCTACTGACCTCAGTAGGGACATCCTCCCATTTAGGTCCATAAGATTTCCATATACTCAAACACCAAGAAATACAATAAGAAAACATGGCTGCAACATTAAACTTATCACACAAGGACTGGGACAGAGGGAATGATTGCGGTTTCATTTGCAAAACACAACACACAGGTACAACATTAATACACAGGAATATATATTGCATAAAGTTGTTTTTGTGTCAAGTATTACTACAGTTGTCTACCAAGGGTAGGAGAAATGGCTTTTTAGGTATATTCACCATCTGCATCAGTAAGCCAAGAGGATTGGTTTGATGCTAAGATTAATAATAATGTTAACATGATGAATGTTTCCAAACAGGGTTTTGCAGACATGTTGCACACATGTATTCTGACACATCCTATCAGACAAACACAATAGTAACCAATGTGTCGTGGTCCAGCCTGTGTGCTGTATTTAAACATTTAATACTACATGGGGGGAAATGTAAAAAATTAAGGAGAAAAAAGAAAAAGACAAGAAAAAGAAAACCAGATGCTGAAAGAAGAATTAAAGTAATAAGAAATGATATGGGGGGTGATGTAAAGCTAAGTAGGAAAGAAAAAGGGATGGGAATGAATAAAAAGTAAATAAAGAGAAAATAAGTGAATAATAAATAAAAGAAGAAAGGGGTAAAGGGCAAAGTAAAACGAAAGAAGATAGGATGGATGCAAAAGTGAAAAGAAATAAGGAAGTAGTAAAAAGAAAACAATGAAAAGTAGGAAAAGTGACTTTCTTGGTTCAGTTTGTGTGCTATTATAGGCACACAAATAAATTGTGCTTTTATTTCCAATGTTCTCTTAACCTGGAACTCCTTTCTGGTGTAGCAGCTGATTCAAGTTAGGCTACTCTCGAGTAATAAAGTAGGGCACAGATGTTAACTACTGTGTTTCAGTATACAAGGAATTTCTAATTTAGGCTACCTGGTATGAGTTTTGCCACCTTTGGATCCATTCCACGAGTTTCTAAACATTTCAGTGAAACCAAAGATACATTATTTTATCTTTTCCTCTTGGAAAAATATTGCTGAAACCAAATTGTTTAAGCTTTTATTCATTGCATTTAACGAATTAGCAGCTTTGCCCCTCAAGTAGCGACAACCTATAACCACTATAAAGTAAAATCTTAATTCTTTTCTCATTATCACTGTAAGTCAAGATAAGGTTTAATTTTCTTTTTTTTGTCTCAGTCGTTCCTCTGTTTTCTAATCTAAAGACAGGCAGTAGCAAGAAAAGACACACAGTTCTGCACAATAAATGCTGCTTGAAGTATTTTAATATTGCTCATACTTGTCTATGTTAATGTAACTATTTTTTTCATACAAAAGTTTTGGATTTTGGTTTGAGTGAGTAACATACACCATGCACATTCCAGCTGCAACACTTGACACTTAATCTCTTTATGTGTTACTACAAGTAATTACCGTTAAATTACATGAGCTGTTTTGCAGATTAAGTAAGTGCTACATAAATGTATGCCCTTGCAGAACTTTCTATGGTGTGTGTCTGCTCTAGTCAAATAAAGTGACAAGAACAACTATTGGTAAATTAGTGGAAACAAAAGGCTGAACCAGAACAGAATACCTCCATACAACAGATATGACATATATAGACTATCCTCAAAGTAGCACAGCTAAAGGTTTGTCACACAATTGCTGATTCTACAGCAAATAATCTACAGTACAAGCTACAGCATAAGTATGTCTGATTCTCTAAACACTTTTACATTTCTAAAGACTACTGTTAGGTTAAATGTTGATTGATTGCTGCATTCATTTTGGATTAATTTGAAGACATCTACATTTCTTCATAATGTTTTAATCTATCATATTTGAGCTTTAATCTCTCGACTGTAGGCAGGTGAAGCTGCAGAAATACTGTACTCAATAAAGTGCATCAAAATGGGTAACAACACAGGAACACAAATGATAACAGCTGCTTTTTACAAACACTGTAAGGATGGCTCCCTTTTTGGCCAATTTCCTCTAATGTGACCTTTAAGTTAGTGTTTGCACAGTAACAAGTAACAGCATCAAGAAAATAATTAAAGGGAGTTTCAGATACCTGTTTAGTAAACGACACACATCATTTTTCAGTCTTGTGTAAGTAATTACATGAGAATGAGATGATTTAGCATTAAAGTGCATCATTTTTGCTGAACTCTGAGGAGCAGAGTAGTGTTCAGGACTGCCACCTCATTCAGTTTTATAAAGACACAGCATTGCTTGTTTGTTCTGGATGCACAGTGGAAGGCTGGCAGATGATTTTCAGTATGGAATCTGGTTTTGGTAATACTGCAGCATGTCGTATGTCTTGCTCCTGTTAAAATGAAGTTAACAAAAATGTATTAGAAGCAACAATGTTAAAGGAATTATGTTGAAGGAAAAAGGTAGTTATATATTTTTATTATTAACTATGGGCATGTTAATAAAGTTCTTTCAGGCCAGAGGAGTACTTTAATATCCCAAAATGACACTATACAATTTTTGACCAATTTTGGCAATGGGCTTATATGTTTGACTTCTGCAACAACTGCAGTATAAATTTCTCACCTGCTACTGAGGAAACAGCTTTGGATGACTTTGATGATGAATGCTGCCGCTTCTTTTTCACTCATATGTGGATTAAAACGTCCTCTGAAAAAACAAAAGAAAAAACAATCGATGTCCATTGGCACTGGAAGTGTGCCTTACATGCTGCACTGTTTTTAACTCTAGGTGACTGCCGTTTGTTTTGCTTCCTTTTTTGACACCTACAGAATAGCTGTCAAAACACATATTACCGAATATTTATTGCTATACTAGTTTTTATACTGCTCTAGTCTCAGATAAATTGGCAGTATTTTATTGCATAGAAGATTTTTGACATAATATTGACTACATACAACATAACTCACCACAGAAGCAAATACACTCAGGTGTCACACTGATGAACTTACTTGAGAAGTTTTATGGTTTGTCCTCTAAAACATGGAAGTCCAGTGTCCAGCATAAGGGTCACTAGAGAAACCACTGCATCCATGTATGGGCTGTTTGACCAGAGAAAACACAACGTAAAGTTACAATATCTACAACTTTTTCACCACTACTTTCTTCACAGATGAATCCCATTTAGCATAAAATATAATTGACAGAAACCTTTACACAACCATGAAAGCCTTTTTGTTTTCTACAAAAGCACTGGAGACACTTGGGGTTTTTTCAGCTTCATACCGTACAGCCAGATATCCTCTGACACACATTTCCATGAACCATTTAAAAGGTGTGGCCTCCATCTTGCCTCCCATGATCATCACCATCTCATCTGTCAGCTTGATGTCTGGCTCCCAGCCCAGGTTACCCCCAGGAGAGCTCTCAAACATGAAGCCAAAATCTGCAAACAAAATATGGCAAACCTTCACCTTTCATCAAAATAGATGAAACTATTCTCTGGAGTTGTACAACATCGTTTAAAACATTGTGCTCAGATTTGAGCAATAATTAATAGCAATTAATAATGATCATAATTAATGAAACAATAAAAAACTACTGAGAGAATAATTAGTAAGTGTGGACATTCAAGATGCTCACAGTTTAAAAAAATGAATAAAATAATTTTTAAAAAAGGAAACATCCAGATCAAACCTATACACCCCACCTATGTGGATGAGGTGGCCCTTGCTGTCCAGCATGATATTGCCGTTGTGTCTGTCTTTGATTTGCAGCAGGAACAGCAAAAGGCTGTAAGCAGCCATACTGCGGATGAAGTTATAACGAGCCTGCAGAAAAACATACACATGATAATGAGGTGTAAGTGTGCCCATTCCCCCACATCATTCAAAAATTCCTTAGATGACATTCCTCCATGAACATGTTCCCTAAACCATTCAGACAAGGACCACGGATATGCTTTTTTACTTTCATGTCAGGAACTAATTATTAATTTTATAAACATCACATCCATTCTCACAAGGAGCAAGAATAAAGAGTGTCAGATTTTACTAGTGTTTCAGTTCAGTTTTAGATAAGCAGGTTAAGTTTGTCTATAAAGAGAAATAAAGGTTAAGAATGCTTCACAAAGAAATTCTTTTTCAGTCAGGTCTTTTGTATGGCAGGTTACACTCAACTATACATTGATAATGTCTCATAAAATGGTTCCTGTGTCACATTAAGAGATAAGAGAGTCATATATCCCTGATGTGACCACACAAACCTGGCAGTATGTGCCATTTGTTATTTCTTGTCATTACCACAGTGTTGTGCAGTCTTTAGCAAAACACACCTTGCTTAAAATGGCAGACAGCAAACCACCAACCGCAACATGTCCCTGTGATTATTATATTTCAGATTAAGGCACTCATGACACATGTCTGAAGCCATATGGCTATTCCACAATGTGTTTGTGTGAACAATAGACCACTTTTACCTTGAAAATACTTTTTTGCAGGCTATTCTACTAGGCTAGCCTGTCATTCTAGAACCAATGATGAATCCTTCTGAAGTATTAATCTACAACAAATAAATCCTCATTATGAAATATGCAAAACTGGGGTGACCAGTCTCATATTTCAAGCTCCATACCTTCTGGAAGGCGAGGGTGGATTCATCACCATACTGATTCCGGAAGTAATCGTACATCCCAAAGTCAGTTTGTCTACCAAGCTGGTCCCTGGATTTACAGTCTGGGATGCACTCGATCACGCCACACTGAGGAAGAGAATATAAAGAATATAAAGAAGCTGCTCAAAATATTCAAAATGAATATTCTACAGCCTTTAACAGATTTTGGCCATCATTTCTTAAAAATTATGACAGGTTTGCCAATATAATTTTGAGTGAGTAAAAAAACAAAACAGAAACAAAAACCCTTTAAGGCTCAGACCTTTGATTTAGAGATTAAAAATATTGCTTAAAACAAGCAATTGCACATGAGCAAGTATATGTTTATAATTTGTATTTTATTAACTGTTTACATAAATAAAAACATATTTAAGAAAAACTGTATATGAAAAGATGTGCCTTGTGCACCAAAATCATGACAGTGATCTGCAGGCTGAGCATCTGCTCCAAAGAAGATGGCTAGAGTTAGTGTGAAGTGCAACCAAAAGCAGTTATGGCATTAGGTAGCAAAGGACAGTAACCGCTTGATTAAAAATGGGATCCAGAGTCTTTGTCACAATATGGGCCCTGATGGATTAACTAGATTTTTGCATCATGCATTTAAACTTTCTAAAATTTTTGGAAAAATTTATTTAATCCAATATATTATAATTTCCTCTGAAAAATTGAGGTGTATTTTCTAAATAAAACCTTTTTTCTTGAACATCTATAACTGAAAGATTTTGTGGAAACACACCCAAAAAATGTACTCACCAAACCTCCCAAACCTTTGATGAAATAATGACAACTAAAGAGTATTTTAAAAAAGGGCATTAAATATCACATTTTTCTAATCAGCTTAACTGTTATTTGTCACAGGTCACATTGCAAGCTAAATAGATCAAATGAAGATTTGGTAATTTAAAAAAATTCATCCACCCGTCCTCACTTTCCAGTGGAAATCAGTTAGAAAGGCAATGTCAGACTGAATACGACGGTTACAAGTTGACTGCAGTGCAGTAATGGGTATTTGCCCCTTCCTGATTTTTTAGTCTTTGCATACATGTTACACTTATATTTTAATATTAGACAAAGATAACTTGAGTAATACAAAATATAGTTTAAAAATGATTTCATTTATTTAACACAGTAAAAAAAAACCTCTAGTACTGACTGAACAAATTATCCAAAGAATAGTGGGCAAAAATTCCTCCCCACCAATATGAACCACTCATTGCCAGTTATCACAAACACTTGATGAAATTGTTGCTGCCAAAGGTCGCAAGTAGTCACTAGTTGCAAGGTTCAAATACTTTTTTCATGGCACTGTGTTCTGCCTGATTCCAGGTAATAAAAATCACTTTTCTGACAAACACTACACATTACTTAAGGTGATTAAGATTTCATCATAGCAGGAAGCAGTGATGTTTAGCAGAATCCATCCATCCATTCGCAGCCGCTTATCCTTTTCAGGGTCGCGGGGGGCGCTGGAGCCTATCCCAGTTGTGTTAGGGCGAGAGGCGGGGTACACCCTGGACAGGTCGCCAGTCTGTCGCAGGGGCAACCTAAGGGCAATTTAGATTTTCCAATTAACCTATCCCCACAGGTTAGCAGAATATCCTCCAATATTTATCCCAAATCAAAACATGAGATTACAGGAAATCCACCAAAATAACTTTGTTGTAGATGCACAAAATGTCAAGTCAACAATTTTCTCTGATGTATATTAGTTTGTAAAACATACACCGTGATTAGGGTCACTTTCCAACATGGTCTGTCTTTCGAACAACAACAACAAAAAAACTGGATATGACCATGTACAGTATTTAAAAAATTATGTGGAAGCTTACTAGCATTTGTTTTACATTTAAAGTTAATATTTTATTGTTTTAATTGTTTTAGAGTACAATTACCATATATCTTCCAATAACTGTCTGTCTCTTTGAAACGGCGGTTTCTAATAAGCGCCAGGTTTGAAAACCTGTCAAGCAAATAGCCGTCGGTCTCCAATAGATTTCTCCAATAGTCCCAACTTTGAATTGGGACAGTACTTGTCTCCGACTGATGACCTATAACGTGTCCGTGAGAACGCAAGTACACACAAGTACGCATATTGAGACACAGACTACAAGCTGCTACCCGCAGTACTGCTGCGGGTAGCAGCCCCCCTGCTACTGAGTGAGGAGCTGCATCGCACTCAGCTCCCCCCTCTGTCTCTCTCAGTGCAGGATCCTCTGGCTTTTATAATCACTCCGGCATCCAATCCACCAATTGTTGCTTCTGGTTGGCAAACAACTGAATGGTGCATTACCACCACCAACTGGTATGGAGTGTGACTGGAACATAGCTCAAAAAAAAAAAAAAAAAATCCTCCCGCGCTGTCTTGGTCCTCCGTCACTCGACCAGCAGTTTCCAATCAGCCGTCATCTACGACCAGCAGCATTTAAGCTGGATGCAGCAACCATCGAAGTGGGATTATTACACTGAACTGGAACTGTCGGCTAGCGAACCTGCTAACTTTTACTTCCTCTTGAGGAGAGTCGGGCGGAGAGAAGTTTCGAGGAGCACCACTCATGCACTGGGCTACCTCAGACACTCGGGAGCAGAGGAGGAACACAATTGGGAACTGCATTATTTGTGAACTGTTGGAATACGTTTTGTACCACTTGTGTTTTCACAGGGGCCATAATTGGAAGATATACAGTACAAAGTGTGCAATATGACTATACCTTTGTTTTTTCTTTCTGTGTATCTGAAAACTGTACTGGCATACAGTGATGTCAAAACAGGACAGGCATGCACAGCTGGAACAGCGCCAAACTGACAGCTGCTTTGCATTGTAGCATTATAGTTATTTTTACTGAGTAACTAGAAGAGTAGTTCTAGCATGTTCCGGTTTGTCAAGATGCTGCTGATCTGCACAAACATTGAAAGAATAGGGGTATGTAGATGTGGCAGAAAGAATTATACATGGTATTTTAAGATTAAAATAAAATAAAATATTTTGGAACAATGCAATTTGAATTAGAGCTACAATGTATTATATTCCTATAATGTTCTATTTGGGTTGTTTTATTTTTTTAATAAATACAATTATGAAACATCTAATGATAAAACAGTTATGACATTTAAGAACTATAAAAAGAAATTGAAGTAATTATATTTTTAATACTTAGTACTGAAGTAAATGGGAAAAGGAGATGAAAGCAAAAGAAATAATGGAGGATAGAGCCATACCCCTGGTGCAGTAGCCACCACTCTGTAAGGGAAGACGAACAGATCCAGGCCGACCAGCTGGAAGATATTCTTAAAAAGCCCTATGATCTGCAGTGCAAGCATATCCTGGAGAAAGAAGAAAAAAACAAAGGGAAATTAGTGTGAGTATAAAGTATGAAGTGTCTGATCTGACAGACAAAGAAAAATAAGGTACCTGTCTGCAGTCATCTCCCACTTTGAAGATAGCTGCCTGCCAGCAAACCTTCTTTGACCCATCTGGATTCTCCTCTCCATCTTCCAGAGAGTCTGATGGGCAGCGGAGACCCTCCCTCTCTAGTTCACTCACTCCACAGCGCTTCACCTTGAACTTGGCCAGATAGGGAGCCTTGGCAGCACTGCAAACACAGAAAACACACATAAACACACACTCCCATAACTTATAGTCATAATTATCATTGAAACTCCTCTATGAAACACAAATAAAGACCCAACATTACCTCTGCATAGGTGTTCCAGACTTGTAATCAATGTCCAGTACTATGGCTTCAGGATTACTAGGCAGGTAACAACCTAGAAAACAACAAGGCAAGATGTCTGTGAAGGTTCTCAGTCATCCAGGTCATCATAGTCTAAGGATCTTGGAAAGAAAAGCGTCTGGACTTCTTTAAGTTGCTTGAAGACGTTTCACTTCCCATCCGAGAAGCTTCTTCAGTTCTAAGGTCAAATGGTGGAGAGCCCCAGATTTAAGCCCTATGGGAGTGTCCCCCAAGAGGGACATGGACTCCCTGTTGATCTTCTACCTAATCACACGAGCCAAGGTGTGAAAACGGGTATAGGTCACAATCAGCCAAAGTTTTCGGGGAACCCGCTGTGAAACCTAGCCCCACCCTATCATGTGATTTCCTGAGGTCAAAGGGCTCTGGATGTAAGTGGGCGTTAAGGCGTAATAAGACAAGATACAAACGTAAGATTCAAACTCTGAAAGTACAGAAGGACCTGAAGCACAATAATTAATTCACAGCTTCTGCCTTTGCAAGCAAACTAACATTTCAGCACTGCTGTGTCTTCATCAGAGTCAACACAGCAGTGTTGTAACTTTAAATCTGTTTGCAAAATTAAAGGCTGTAAATTAATCACTTTAATCTGTCCTTTCAAAGGTTGCTCTCCTGAGAAGCACACTATATAGGCAGAAAGAAATGCCGGACTTTATAAGAATTAGGGCTGCCACGATTAGTCGACTAGTCACGATTACGTTGACTATCAAAATCGTACTCCGGTGTCCTGTTATATTTTAGATAGCATGAAACAGACGGCTGAGTTTATTAAACTTCACGGAAACAATCTGCAGATTTCATTAAAATGTAATAAACTATCATCTTGTCTTTATTTTTAGTTAGCACATACCTTATACACTCAAAGCTGTAAGCTAATGATTGTTATATAAGAGCAGATGCATGCTGGTGCAATAAGCTGTATGTTTTACGTCCAATGATTGCATGATCTGATTAGTCGACTAATCGCAAAAATAATCGGTGACTAGTCGACTATCAAAATAATCGTTTGTGGCAGCCCTAATAAGAATACACCTTTATTTTACAACACTAGGGGCTTACATATTGTTTTAACAGCACAACACAAGCATGTGTTTGTCTGTATAAATAAAAGAGATTTTATATGGGCCAAGTGGTTGGAAACAGAAAAACAAGTTGATTCTTGTGAAGATATCTAATGAACATCATTTGACACCCTGAAAGAACATTATGATGTAAAATAAATAGCTGTATGATCTTTATTCTGACCCATGCAATATGCAAGCAAATACATTTATCCATGTTCACATTGACACTTTTTCTTCTTGTCTGCTCTATACAAGGTCTGTGTACAAAGTTTTACATTACAATATATTACCATAGAATTATAATGAGTATAGAATACTGGTGGATGCTCATAATAAACATGACCAAAGTCAGTTTTTCTACTCTCTATATGATGTCATTTTGAGCACCACACCTTGGCTTTGGTTCATACAATGTGGTGTTAAAATATTTAGAAAACTGTGTTTTCACAGAAGCTTTCACTTAGCTAATATTTACAGACTCAAATAGACACCCATATCTACTCTCAGACGGTTCATTACCTGGCTGCACTTTGATATCGGACAGAGCTTTGAGGCAAGCTCTCTTTCTCTCCTCGCCCTTTGGAACTGGCCTGGGGAAAAAACACAACAAGCACAGCAGAATTTAAACTTCTCTGTGGTTGTGGCACATAAATGACTCTGACAAATAGGAGAATACAAGCTAACAGACTTACTTGATGATAGCAGAAATGTTGGTGATCTTGTTGAAAAAGTCAAACTCTCTCTGGTAGAAATCTTTCGCAGGACCTGACAGAGAACCTGTGATCTCCTCAACCATTTGCTCCAACAGCTCCCCAATGTCAGCTATGCAGAAACATTCAAAATACATGTATATAACACTAATTTAATTTAATATCACTCACTATTGGTCCCTCCAGGAGATCGACAACATAATTAACATAATTTGATTGATTGATTACAAATTGATTACATACAAATTTTTCCTACTGAACCTATTTGCAAGAACAGATTTGCAACCTGGGGCAGATACCACTTGCACTATTCTATATACCAGTTACACTATTAGAAATCTCTTAATAAGAACCAGCTTGCCTATGCCATATTACTATAAATCTGGCATTTTTACTAGTGTTTTCTTTTTTCCTCCTTGAATTTGAGCCAGTTACCTCATGTTGCTGGGTAGAGGAATTGGATTTGGTAAGGGTGTTGGTGTCAGCTGGCTTGATGGGTCAGGTGGCCATTTTATTCAGTGGGATATTTTTAAATGTTGCATTATTGTTATTGAATTACGATTTTTTTTAGATTCATTTCCAATGTCAAGGTGGAACATTGATTTTTAAGAAGTGGGGTGTAATGCCCCTCCCACTTTCAAGAAAGCCCTTGTCTTCTGTTACTGATGTTTGGCATGGGAGGATTGATAGTTAATGCAGCTCACCTGTGTCTATCAGGCTATAAAAGTTGGCCCAGCTGAACTGTTCAGTCTGTCTCTTCCACTACATCTTGCATCAATCCATTGGTTATCTTTGTTTCTAGGTTGGGTTATGTTTAATAAATAATCTCTTACTTAAGTAAACTTTTTGTGTGAACTCTTTCTTTGTTACCTACTTTGAGTCAATTCACAATAATAGAATATATCACTTATTTCTTATTAAACCTATTCTGCCTTTACTTTTTTCTGATCACCTTTTGCCTTTACTTATTTCTGAAAAAGCTTAAGGTTGACTTAACTAGGTTAACTTTGTACGAGGCAGCTGAAGGAGCTTGAAGAGCTGGATAGAAACCTTTTCATGTTTTACTCTGAAAAAGTATCTTTACTGGGTGTGGTTATGTTCATGTATGGTTTTAATATAACCAAAAGTTAGAATAGAATAGAACTTTATTGTCATTGTAGTTGTACAACGAAATTTGTTTGGAGCTCAGAGACCAGCAGCAAGAGGCAACATAATAACTTAATAAATAATGAAATAAACGTAATAAAAACAGCAATATTAAACATAAATTCTCAATAAATAACAGCAGACATGACATGGGGTAAAGGGAAAGAGGGAGAGGTAGCTGTTATGTATTTGGTGGGGGTGGTGTGACATAGGCTACCGCTCTGGGGAAAAAGCTAGGGTTAAGTTAGGGTGAAACTAAATGTTTTTCATTCTTTTCTTTCTTTGTTACTCAGAGTAACTAACACAATTTGATCAAGCTCCACTCACGGTCTTTTTGGTGGCCCTCTTCATCCATAAAGATGTTGGTCTTCATGTTCCAGATGAACTGGTGGGCAAGAAGCTGAGACTTCTGGGCTGCCCACAGGATATACTCTCTCACGTAACCCATCTGAGCGAGACAGAGACCAGACAAAGTTTATATTATTATTATTATTATAGTTTATTATATGTCTCTCCTTTGCCTTTAGCAAAACACAAATATCTGTTGATAAACTCACTCACACTATTAATTATCTTTCTTTTTTTGGAATGGAATATGATGAACTTCTTGTAGAAGGAAAAAAAAATCTCCCAAGTTGAAATCAGCAAAGATGGAATTGTTAATATTACCTTGTCATAACGCAGAGCCTGAACAATCTGAGGAATGTAGAACAAGATGGCATCCTGGGAAGAATAATGAAGAACTATTAAAAAAGATTTGGTTTTATGACGTTGTATCCTCCATTTCGGTGCTGTGACAGTATTAAAAGAGAAACAAAGTAAGTTCTCCTCTAAAGTTGTTGTCACACATGAACTCAGGTCAAGACACTGCCTCAAGATTCTCTCTCATGTGGCCCACTGGAAGTTTGTTTTAGGCCAGGAACACTATAACCTATACTGCCAAAAGTATTCACTCACCCATTCAAATCATTGAATTCAGGTGTTCCAGTCACTTCTATGGCCACAGGTGTATAAAATCAAGCAACTATGCATTCAGACGTCTTTTACAAACATTTGGGAAAGAATGGGTTGTTCTCAGGAGCTCATTCAAGTCCAGCATTGTACCGTTATAGGATGCCACCTTTGCATTAAGTCCAGTTGTGAAATTTCCTTTCTACTAAATATTCCACAGTCAACCGTTTGTGGTATCACAACAAAGTGGAAGTGACTGGGAATGATTAGGGTCGGCGACGTTTTGCTGAGTCAATCGCTACAGACCTCCAAATTTCCTGTGGCTTTCAAATTAGCTCAAGAACAGTGCATAGAGAGATTGAGGGAATGCAAGCAAATGCAAAGAACACTGCGACTGGAATCTAGAGCAGTGAGGATGTGTTTTCTGGAGTGACGAATCATGCTTCTCTGTTTGGCAATATGATTGACAAGTCTGGGATTGGCAGCTGCCGAGAGAACAGTATTTGTCTGACTACACTGTGCCAAGTGTAAAGTTTGGTGAAAGGGGGATCATGGTCTGGGGTTGTTTTTCAGGAATTGGGCTCGGCCCCTTAGTTACTGTGAAAGGAACTGTTAATGCTTCAGCATATCAAGACATTGTGGACAATTTCATGCTCCCAATTTTGTGGAAACAGTTTGTGGATGACCCCTTCCTGTTCCAACATGACCTCACACCAGAGCACAAAGGAAAGTCCAGAAAGACTTATTGTAGATGACCAAATTTGGTGTGGCAGAATTTGACTGCCACAGAGTCCTGACCTCAATTCAACAGAACACCTTTGAGATGAATTAGAGTAGAGACTGTGAGCCAGGCCTTCTTGTCCAACATCAGTGTTTGACCTAACAAATGTGCTTCTGGACGAATGGTCAAATATTCCCATAAACATCATATTAAAACCTATGGATTAAGAATGGGACATCACTAAAACTCCTATGAATGCGAAGGCAGACAAGCAAATGCTTTTGGCAATATAGTGTACCCTATAATTACAAATCCACATTGCACCAACTTTGTACAGGAGTGCTAGCAGTTTAAAGAAGACAATTTAATGTCTAATTCTTTCAAAAAGTTCAGCACATTAATGAAAGCAGCTTGAGTCAATGCCATGCTGAGCCAAAAAACCCCAAAACAAATCTTGACCTACTGGAGGAAAAGAGCGTAGCACTTTAACCCCATACTGAGCAGTAAGGGGATGAGGAGGGTACATGCTGCTGAAGTAGGACAGACCAGTGGGCGGGTCAGCCGGAGCCCAACACAAGATGTGGCTCAACTCTGGGGAGTCAGCATCAATAGTGTGCCATGTCACCAGGAACTAAAGAAGGATAATTATATAACATTCAGTCATGTTAAACATATAAGATTTCCTAAATCGAGCTTTACAAGAACACCTGATCTCACCTTGACAGCCTCAGGCACATCACTGACTGCACCGGGGTCCAGTCTCACAAGTCTGGTCACTTCAGCAACAATGGCATCATTCTTAAATCTGGAAAACAAGACATTTAAAATTAAAATTGACTATTGTTTTTCCTACAAGCAGCAAACCACAAGGAGGGATTTTGTGTGTTGACCTTTTTTTTAGTGGTAACATTGTTTTCAAAGCTGATATATGGTGCCTCAAGTGGTAGGCTTTTAAGATCATTTGATCCATCTTATGCACAAAATGGTAGTTGGCCCTGGCGACCCAGAACAGTACTCTCACAGATTCAATTAATGGGAAATTAAATGGCAAAAGCAACTTAATACTAAGCAACAAAGAGGCATTTATGTCTGCTCTTAGAGATTGTTCTTAGAGATTGGCCACCTTGTTGGTAATTGCATAGCCATGTATGGAGCAATACTCCAGGCCAGGTTGACGTTGTCCTTCCACTGTTTCTCTGTCAGGCTGATGTATTTGGACCTCCAGTTGGCGATGCTCGTCTCCACTGACTGCTCTGTGGCAATGGCCAGCTCTTGTGTGGAGAGGGGGTTGTACCACGTTGTCAACCGTTCAATCTCACTAGCCTAGACACACAAACCAGAGGTCAAGGGTATTGAGAAGATTTGGTAATGAACAGGCATCTTAAGTGCAGTCAAAACACTCATATTACTCACCAGTAATGCCAGCAACAGAGTCCTGCGTTTCATGTAGTATTTGTGAAGTTGTGTTCCTCTGTTACTTTTCTTGGATGTGCCTAGAAAAAGAAAAGGTACAAAAAGTTAGTCCATAAGACCTCAGACACTTCCCATCTGTGCTCTTTAATTTGGACAAGGCGATGGCTTGATATTTCACCAGTTCAAAACGTAGAGCAGTGCAGTCCAAATGACTGCAAGAATTTTTGCTATATCAAAGATGCTTTTAAAGGTCCATATTTTCATTTTACTGTCTGGGTGACATTTTATGATGCCACCCAGACAGAAAGGAGATGTCAGTCACACTCTGCAAACAAATTATATGACATTGTGTGTGGTTGTGCATTATGGTGCTTTAGCAACATTCAAACTATATTTGATTAGTAAAGGAAGTGCGATTATCAGTTTCAAAAGGCCCTTGAATGGATATTCATTTCAATCAGGATAAATAAAGTTGTATCTAATCAAATCTAATCTAATCTATATACTGTTAGAAAGACTGAACCTAGGTTCTACCTGATTTTTTGGATGTGGTGGACATGCCACTCGACAGCGGGTAGGTATTGATCCATCCTTGGCCAGTCTGTTGGGTGCGGGAGCTGGAATCCATGTTGCCCCTGAGATCAGCAGCGTTCATCACTGACAGGCTGTTCAAAGATGCGTCCTGATTATCTGTTTGAATACAAACAGAATCAGTGTGGCCATGAACACAGTGGATTACAGTCAGACAACACTCTACATCTATGCTTTATCATCCTATGGGGGCCCTAAGGTGCAGTCTGAAAGGATGGAAGAGGATATTAAATTTCATAGGGAGCACCAAATGCTGTTTTGAAGTTTGTGCTTTCCAAAATGTCATCAAAAATATGGTTCTGGTTTTGGTTTCATTGTCATTTTTCTGAAATGCAGTCATGTTTTTCAAAATCTCAAAATAATACAGCATTTTCCTAAAAAATAAACGTATACAAGAGCATTCCTTACACATAAATATTATAAATTCCAAACAGTGACAAACAATATGTGCGATAATGAGGGAGTTGTTGAAGAGCGAAATAAAGCATGTCACTTAGCCCTCTGTTGATGTCATGATCATGTGTTTGAAATCAAGGGACTCCAGAGTAAATGTAGGCAGCTGGTGCACTAATACCGGATCAGATGCAAGTAATCTGAGCCGGTGCTTGAAGTGGGAAAAAATAAGTGCAGGAACTCTAATGTAGTCTTTTATCGGTCCTTGTGATATTGTCTATTCAGTAAGTACCGGAATGCAGAAAAAAGTGGAGGAACCCAAAAGACGAAAATACAGAAGTTTCGGAACTGCGTTCTGCTGCGTTCCAGTCCACTTCAAGCACTGATCTGAGCCAGAATTTGCACTTTTAGGACCTGAAGAGGTATGATATGTATGAGCATGAGACAATGTCTTTTCTTGAGGTCTTTGAGTATGAAGAGGAAGGTCATTTCTGGGTTGGAAGAAAAAATATTTTTTAAATTTTTGGTTTCTTCCTTTAAAGTGATCACTTGGAGGGGGGGG
>VURO01049265.1:0-13587 GCA_015108175.1 Pelvicachromis taeniatus | reverse complement strand
AAGTCACTTAGATAACTTAAAAATGTTATTGTTTGGCTTTTTTTAGTATTTTATTTGTTCCTAAGTAAATCGGTTTGGCTTGAGATTAAAGTTATAGTTTTCACACAGCACACACAATATACTCCGGTGTCCTGTTATATTTTAGATAGCAAGGAGCAGACGGCTGAGTTTATTAAACTTCACAGGAATAATCTGCAGATTTCATTAAAATTTAATAAACTATCGTGGTTTTTTTTTGTTAGCACATACCTTAAACACTCAAAGCTGTAAGCTAATGATAGTTATATAAGAGCAGATGCATGCTGGTGCAATAAGCTGTACGTTTTACGTCCAATGGATGCATGATCTGATTAGTCGACTAATCGCAAAAATAATCGGTGACTAGTCGACTATAAATTGTTTCTGAATAATCGTTTGTGGCAGCCCTAGACTTAAGAGAACCACAAATATTAAAACAGTAGCCATATGGTATCTATATGAGACATCCACACTTTGTCATTACCCTTTCACTACTAACAGACATTGTAATTCATTTCTCTGTTTAGCAAGCGCTTCCATCGCTCTTTTCATCCAACCCCCGGGACTTCAGCCTTCCTAACTCCTCATGGGGCACAGAAATGAGGCAGCTGTATGAACATTATAACAGCCAATGCGAGGCGGTGATAGACCGAGGCGAGGAACAGAGTGGACTGTGGAAGAGACTGCCAAGCTACAATCGTTCTCTGAAGTATGCTGCAGGTAAATATACAGACCTAAAAGTTTATCTCAAATAAGAACAAGAGAAATTTTCTGTAGCTCAGAAATTACTACGTTATACGATCCAAAACACGATAACAACCTAGTTTTTTAGTAAAAAACCCCAAAACAAAACAGTACATAAGGAGCTCAGTTGAATAGAAAAATTAAGAAGGGATTCAAATGATTCAAATATATATTAAATCTAGAATAAATGACGGTATAGTGGTATCAGGTGATAAAGATGATTCCGTATCTGTCATTCGGCAGTGGAGCTCAAACAGATGTCAGAGAAAGTATCCAGCAGTATGTCCAGTAAGTAGAGCAGAGCGTGGTCTGGATACAGTTTGGATGTTGACTGTTGTTTTGTAATTAGTGCCTCAGATGTTGAGACTGGAATCTGCTCTCCCAGTTTTGGTGTTCCTAATTCTCAGTTTACCATTGGGACCACTTTGGACATTACCTTTCTGCTCATTGTTGTTACTGTTCCTTCAGCACCTGTTACATCTTGGATTTTTTTTCCATGCATCTATCACATATTCTGATCCATGTCCACCACCACTATATCTACTTCCTGGCCAGCAGCTGCTTGTCAAGTCCCACAGGATCTTGGCCTTGTTGCTCTCAACCACCTTTGGAAATGTCTCCCATCAGGACTTGGAGACTTGCAATCCACATGTGGCACAAATCTTCCTGTGTATTATCCCAGCTGCTTGGTTGTTCCTCTTGCTTTATGCTTAAAGCTACTTTGTGCTGGCCTGTCTGGCATCTTTGCACAGCCTGCAGTTGGGATCCTGTCAGCTATGGTATAGCTCTATGGATCTGGTGCATCCTCAATCTGTCGATGGTTCATCTCAGGAAGGGGCCACATTATTTCCTTGTACTCTTCATCACCATCTAGTGTTCTGGCAGATCATCTTCATGGCTCTGACACTCACTAATTGTATCCCACCCCATTGTCATTGCTCATCTCAGGGTTCTGGAACTTCATGCTTTGACATGAGAGGATCTGAATAATAATGATAATAATACAAACCCCTGGATAATCGGGTGATGCTGTAATTTTTTTTCAGCTTAAGAAGAAACTGTATTTATTATGTTTTCTTAACGTGGCTGCTGAACGTTCACTTGTGTGCTTTCCCATCAGGTGGAGTGTACCTCAGCAAGATAATCCAGGCAAAAGCTCGTCTTTTTACCCGTAACGTCAGAGACCCGGGGGCAGCATTTGAGTACGTTATGTTTGCTAACAAAAAGGAGCAACGGTGTGTGTGCATTTTCCAGGCTGGACACCTTCTAGAGGGACCACCAGGGTGAGATAACACACTCCTGTCCGAGCTTGTCAAAGTCTGTGCTTTTCACATTGTTGTACCCCATACTCACTGTAATCCTCAGCCAGCAGCTTTCCAGTAAAGCCAAAGTGGCAGAAATAAACAAAATAAATAATAAAGGAAGACCTATGAATTTTTAGCTAGATTTAAATCTAAATGTTCCACCAAATCTCATAAGTTTTATTGTCTCATGTACCAATGTCTCTCCTTCCAGAAATGTCCACGGGGGGGCGATAGCTACTATGATTGATACCGTGACAGGAACTCATGCTTGTGTGCATTCTGGACCCGTTATGACGGCCAACCTCAACATCAACTACCGCAGGTACAAAAACAAAAAACAGCAAATTGTATATTATAAAAATATTTATTGAACATGTAGCACACCTTACAGAAATCTGAGGATTAAACTGGAAAAACATGTTAGAAGTTGGGGTCTGTGTTGTCCTGGTTCTTAACATGGAGCAGGGTTTATGGAAACATCACTGAGGTGGTGATGCAGAAGTCATGAAGGTTCCTCCCTGCTCCGAGTCAGTATAATGTAGATCGACTCTGAATAATGTCACATAGATAATTCATTGTAGAAATTAAATATGCAGCATCGGTATCACCAAGTCAGCCCGAACAGTTCACTTTCTTTGGTCAAGCACGGACCAGCAGACATTTGCTCGACTGCCTGGTTGTTCTGTTTAACACGTAGCAAAATATGAATAATTACACATATAATTGAAACAAAGTGTTGATCATTACACATATAATGATCAAATGACTTTGATCATTTACTGTCAGTTTGATCATTTTGTCTTGATCCAAGTCCCATCCCGCTGGGAAGTACAGTGTTGATCGAATCCTTTCTGGATAGGAACGAAGGAAGGAAAACATACATTTCGTGCAAAGTGACCAGTGCTGACGGCGCCAGATTGCACACAGAAGCAACAGGTAAAGCAACGGGTTTTTCCCCTCCCACACACACACAGCCACCCACACACACACACAAAATCACGGATGGACATGTCACTGTGTAACGCTGCTGGTTACTGACACGTCAGCTTGTCTGTTTTCTTCTCTGCAGCGCTGTTCGTGTCAATCAGCGTCGGACATCTAATGAAAGGGTGATACGAACACGCCACGCCAGCCATCTACAGAACAAGTGTGCATTTTTGTGTGTTGCCAAAGTGGGCCCGTTGGGGTTGGTTTTTTTAAAGGATGTACATATTTTCTAGGCAATATAAGGAAACCCTTATATTAAATTAAAAAAAATGTTAACCTTTTATTTATATACTAATATGTTACTACTGAACTGGTACTTGGCTCTACTTGACGGCGGCTGCTTCACGTTACTAACTCATGAACAAATTTATTGAACTAGTTCAGAAATATTGATGGTATTGATGCAGTACTGATGGTTTTAATGAAAACTGGGTTATTAGAGAACAACATTATTGATTTAAATGTACTGTTCATTTATTTATCATTTTATTTTCTCCAATAAAGCCTTACCTAATGGTATTGTGTTGTTCATGCAGGTGGTGTGTTTGTCAGAGTTAACTAATCTGCAACAAGCAAGAAAACTTTCTTTTTGGGTTACCGATAGTATTTACATTTGAGTAGATACCATCAGACTTAATCCCTTAATAATTCTGTGTTAATCTGCTGATCTTAATGATATTTTATACGTTAATACTAATAATAGTACACATCGTGTAGTAAATGTTAAAAGGATTAATTGGGAGATACTAAAATATATGTGCTACAACATCAACTTGGTGCTTTTTGTCAGTAGATCACAAAACTGAAGGACGGATGGGTTCTAAATTTATTCTTGAAGTTTTGTGCCCCTTAGATCACAAATGTTACACAGTTTTGTTTTTCATGTGTGGGTTGTACACTGTTACCCCACTGTGTGGTGTTTGTGGTTTTATTTGAATGTGGGGTGTGAATTTGCATGCCATGAGAATATTATGACATACAATGAAGGCACGAGGACTTCAAACCCAAAGTCGTCACGACAACTGGCTGTGTTTTACATGAGCTGGTTATTCTCGTTCACTCTGACACTTTGAATGTGTTTCTACATTCAGAAACGGCTGACGGATGCCGCAGTATGCCATAATAAGTAACACAGTCCACATCACAGAGATCTGTGCTGCTCTAGCAGCCCTTCAGACCACAGTTCTACAAAATGTGACACCTGAGAGTAGGTAGAGTACTGTTTTTGAATAAACACATACTGTACTGACTATGGGTTGGGAACAATATACCTCCCGAATAGGTTGGCATCTTATAGCTGAGAAGCAATTACAAAATTACTCCAAAACATGCAAATATTATATGTAGGATTAAGTTTTTTGGGAGGTAGCAGGTTCACTTTCCAAATATAATATCAAAATGTATACGATGACCATGAGCAACCAGTATTTAAGAGCAAAACATTCCTGCTTGTAACTTTATAAGACTTTCAAATTACCTCAGCCTTGGGGAAGGTACAGATGGTTTTCTGTGCATGTTAGAGTTTAACTTGTGTGTCTTTGTCCTGTCTTCCTCCACTCACCTCCAACCGGTCGTAGCTGACGGCTGCCGCTCTATGGGCTTGGTACTGCTGGAAGTTTCTTCCTGTTAAAAGGGAGTTTTCCTTCCCACTGTTGCCAAGTGCTTACTCATAGGGGGGTGATGTGATTGTTGGATCTTTACCTTACAATGTAAAGTGCCTGGAGATGACTGTTGTTGTGATTTAGTGCTACAGAGACAAAATAAAACTGGACAGAAGTTAGTTTTTGTAAGAAATCATAAAGTATGATGTTTAGAAATGTTCTATATGTGGCTCTATAATGTAGTGGTTTTAATATTTGCCAAACAAGCAAAAGATTTCTGGTTTAATCCTGGGAGGAGACTGGGTTGCATCAGGAAGGGCATCAGGTGTAAAAAATATGCTGAGTGACCCCTTGCGAATTAGAGTGCAGCCTTCCTGGGCTCATGCAGTGATATACACTGCAGATTAGCGTTTGTGTGTTTAAAATTCAGTGCTGCTCGAGGGTCTGAACATCACAGCCACTCTATTAAGAGGGAGAGTATAAAGAGATTTTTCCATTTTCTAAATCTATCAGCTCTCTCTCTCTCTCTCACACACACACACACACACACACACACACACACACACACACACACACACACACACACACACACACACACACACACACACACACACACACACAGAGATAGAGAGAGAGAGAGAGAGAGAGAGAGATAGATATAGAGATAGATAGATAGATAGATAGATAGATAGATAGATAGATAGATAGATAGATAGATAGATAGATGGTTGTTTGGGGACTTTTTTAAAAAACCTTTAAACAGAGTGCCTCTGCAAACCTCTGTTGTAAAGAGGTTTTATGCACGACTGCAAAAAGTCACAGTTTAATCTTAATATGAATAGCATATATTTGAGAAAAAACACAGTTCTGCTTTTTAGTAGATCCTGTAAAGTAAGTTTATGTGCAGCAGTCAATTAGTGGTTAAAGGTCTACAAGCCGTACAGACTCTCAACTGCCTTTAACTTCAGTTCTCACACAGTTTGGTCGAATGTGTGGTTTCTGAGTGTATGGGCTCATCACAGTAAAGGCCTGGTGGTCTTCTCAGGGCCCCTCACAGCTTTAACCTCAGTAAAATTGAGATGGAAATGCTACCAAAGCTTTTTAAAACCTTAATGGGGTGTGAGTATCTGTGTGTTTGTGTGTACGTGCGTATGTATGAGTGAGTACAGGACAAGTGAGCACCAGCAGTGTTTTTTTTCCTTTCCCCTGAAGAGCCATGTGGTCAAGTTGGGTATGAGGAAGCGGGTGGAGGTGTTTCCACTTTCAGTTAAAACCACCTGCAGCACACTCTGTCCAGTAGCATTTTAGTCTTTTTTTTTTTTGAGGGGCCACAGTTTCACAATCCCATGGCCTTGTCATGAAATGTTTCAGTAGCTCTGAAGAGGATTCAGTGTTTTAGTTCTCTAGTTTAAAATGGTATTTTACGTATCTACAGGTAGATTCTCAAATACTTAGACAAGAACACATTTTCTTTTCATTTTATTTCAGTACACCCCCTACAATAGATTTTAGATTCAGTTTTATCTTCAATAAATGAAAAAGGATGCCCTGTTGGATTGAGATCAGGTGATCAGGAATTGGCCATTGAATAAAATCCCATTTCTTTGCTTTGATAAACTCCTGGGCTGCTTTTGCAGTTTCCTTTGGGTCATTATACATTTGCTCTGTGACACTCTGTGTGGACAATTTTGAGAGTGCAGCCCTGCACACTTCACAATTCATCCTGCTACTTCTATCAGCTCTCACATTATCAATAAACACTGGTGGCCTTATTCCAATTGTAACCATACATGCCGACGCCATAACACTGCCTCTGCCGTGTTAGACAGATAGTGTGGTTCGCTTCAGACAATGAGCTGTTTCTCTCTTTTTCAAAAGTTTTTGGTATTACTGAGCTGGCCAATGCATTCCTGTTTAAGAATGAACCAGAGTTTTGATTTGGATACCTAAAGATTATTTGGTTTTGGTCTAATGATGGCCTCTTTTACTTGCATGGCATCGCTTTGTTACAGCGAGCAGCTATCAAAGCTAACAAAAAACGAGTTCAACACATGGGATCAACTCCAGATCTTTAACCTGCTGAATGTGTTCATGGAATAACAAGGGACAGGCCTCACCTGGTCATGCAGCTGCTTGTCAGGTAATTATTCCATTGCTTCGGAGGCAAATGGGGGACTGTATATAAAAATAAACAATTCATGCAAAATTGTGGTTTAACCCCCTCAGTTAAAGTCTGCACTTTGATCACATGTTGATAGTTTGATTCAAAATCCACTGTGTTGGAGTATAGAGGCAAAACTAAAAAGAAAATAAATTAACAATACACAATTAAACCAAAAACAAACAAATCAAAATCCCCAAACTTATAGACTTAAGCATGTATATGAAATGTGCTTTGTATTGTTCTTTACTACAGTTATTAGCAACATCTGAAAATAAAATAGTCACTTTCTCTACTTACTTCACAGGTTAGCGGGCCAACATATCAGTTAACTGCATCAGCATGTGTGTTTGTTTGCCTATTAACTAAAGTGAGCCATGCACCTCTGAATATTTCCTCTGCAAATGTTTTTTATTTTAAGTACTTTTAGCACAAAAGTCAACTTTAAACACAGAACTTTAATCCTTAAGAGCCTTTGGGATTTGTAAATGCTGGTAAAAGTGAAAGGACTTGATGACATCCTGAAGTGACTCTTGGTGACTTACATGAACTCCGGTGTTTTTTGTAGTGAGTGTAGGGTAGTGAGTTCATTTCTGTAGTAACATGAGTTTAAAATATAGCTGAAAACATTATTAGTAGTTTGACACACAATTATTTATTTATTTTGTTTGTTTGTTTACCTTTATGACGCATATTAATTATTAATATTATTAATAATGTTAATAACTAGCATCTCAGCTGTTGTGTACACAGTAGTTCAACTTGGTTGTTAAAGTAGTCAGAACAAATGATAATTGACTGCTCAAAATCTGTGGTTTCACCCCTAAAGACTTTCTGATCTGACAACATAATACGATTTTATTTTATTTTTTGACATTTAAAAACATTGTCGTGCTGAAAGAAGCACGTCCTTAAGAAGTATTAAAAGTGGCACTAGCACGTGGCAAACATTAAATAAAGAAAAGATTTTGCAGCCCGGGTTCATATGGGTTGTCTGCTACAGGCTACTTGAGTAAATGCACTCGGTCACGGTCTGTTTCCCCCCCTGACATGTATGTGCGTCTGCACCATGTCTGCAACCACTGTACCAGCCATGTCTTAGAGGAGGATTTACCACAATGATGTAAACCGAGAACACGTATCGATTATTCATTGTTTTCTTTTTGTCCTCCCACCTGTGTTAAAATGGGGCATAAAATAACCCCTTGGTGTATGCCACACTGTATGGGCAGGGCCCTGCGAGTAATTCTAACAAAAACGCCACCAACCCACGAAAAGGGATTTTTAATTTAAAGATGTTCCACTTACACACAGACTGAAATCTAACGTCTCCACCGTGCATTGTATTTTCTCGATTGGTGTGGCGGAAATTTGTGGCAGCAACACGGGATTATATTTCTCAACCGAGCACTTCAAAGCAAAACCCGATCCGGTGTTATTACGTAAGAGTCGGTGACATAACTCTCTCCAGCCTGGGACGGCCAGGGCGCGCAGTGAGCGCAAGGGGAGGGGGGTGGCGGGCGCACGGCCGGCCGGTCCAGCTGCACTCTCCGCACTGCTGCTGCCACCGGGGGGAACGGGATTATTTCAAAAACAACCACACAAGAGGAGGAGTACTGTTGAACAAGGGAGGCCGACACACAGAGAGACAGAGAGGCCAAGGAAGATGACTGCCGACTTTGGGGAGCCGCTGTGAAGACTCTTGAAGGAGGCGAGATGGCAGTGCATGTTTTCAAATGCCTGCGCCGGCCTGGGCGCTAGAGCGACCAACAGGTAGTATGAGTCTCGAGTTTTGCTTCCTTTCTTTATGAGCACTGAAGTGTCAGCCGATAAACTGACTGACCTTACAGGAATTTTTGGTTCGTGTGCACGAGAGTGCGTGAGAGAGAGAGAGAGAGCGGGCGAGTGAGGGGAGAGTGTGTGCAGGCCCACCCACTGCTGTTTTGACAGGAGAGTTATGGAATATGAAGAGCCCGACGCGCCCTCCGCTGACACCCCCATCAAGAGAGGTGAGATTTTCCCTCTCCAGGTTACATTTAGGCCGTGGCAGGTGCAGGAAAACTGAAGTCACTGCAAGAAAAATACTATTTATTTGAATAGTTTCAGCTCACTATGCACAGAACAGTGTGCCATTACATTTTATACCCTCATGTCCCTCACTTATTTCCCAGCATGCCTTTGTGTGCCCTCTCATTCCCATCCCCTCCTTCCCTCGTCACTTTTACCTCATCCTGTTGCCCTCTAGTGCACCAGCTGACTCCCTATCTCTCACTCTCTGTTCACTCTTAACTTCTCCCCCTTCACTCTCATCCATCTTTACCCTAGTAAACCTCCTCATCCCTTTAACTGGGGTATGGTTAAGGTGCTGTGAGTGTGTAAGAATGGCAGTAAGCCGGAGTAATCCATGGGAATTAGCTCTAATTTTTGCCTCTGTTACTGGCCAATGCTTTTCTGTTCAAAGCCTCTCCCAGGCCATAATCAAACTATTGGCAGTGAGTGGAGATAAGACTGTCCCTCTGTCACAGAAACCCATAGCACACCTTTCCTAATACACCTATAGAATAGCTACACAGCTTGTCTGAAATGCTGCAACATTTATTTGTGTGTGTGTGTGTGTGTGTGTGTGTGTGTGTGTGTGTGTGTGTGTGTGTGTGTGTGTGTGCCTCTGTTTAATGTATGTAAGGTGCAAAGCAAAGCAATTTAGATTCTTGTTTCTAAAGAGGGGGAACAATAATGTAGGCCTGTACCCTTTTCTCCAGTAAATGTAGGAGGATCATAGCAGCAACATTTTCCACTCAAAGTCCTGAATTTTGTATTTATATAGTTTTTTGTTTTCTTGTTTGTTTGTTTGTTTGTTTTTTAGATATTTGCCAGTTATATTTGTGGCAGATTGAGACATTTATCTAAAAAAAAAAAAACCTCCCCCAGAAAACATAACATAAATAATTTGCTGGTTACCCTAGATTACCTTTAGACCGCAATGCCAACAGTTTTAATTTGGAACCATTAGTGATTTAATAGTATTATATAACCATTAGAAAGAAAGCGACCAGCAGGCAGGTCAAGAGAGAAAACAGGCATTTTATTGTAATATACATGCAGTTTTGCAAAATTATAATTTAAAATGCGTTTTGTTTATGTTGCAAAATGTCAGTGGCAACCAAAGGAGGAAAATAGTGTAAAATTAAACGTCACAGGGACACTGAAATGGCTCTTAAAAGTTTCATGTCCCTCTGTTCTTCTTCTTCTTCTTCTGTTTTTTTCATTTGCAAGTAGAAATACAAACAAATAATTGCACAGTGAGTTCTTTTGGAGATGTAAATCAAAGTCATGTCGTGGAGAATTTAGTGTTAAGATGACAAAGTTTGGGGGAAATTTGTGAAGCTTATATCCAGTATAACTAATGCATGTGGTCCTGGAGCTGATGCTTTATTCAGGTTAGAGTGTGGTTGCACTGTCTTATTTTCATATTTACTTTCCGTACTGCTGAGACGGCTCTTCTTGACATGATGAGAGTCTTGGTTTTAGCGGCTGTTGTGGGCGTCACTCACTTTTCTCAAGCAGTAGTTTTAGTCTTGCTCCACATTTGTTTTTTGTTGTTTTTTTCTCCCGTCTGTACAGGAAAAAGAAAAACAACAATCTCCTGTTCATTATCCAGTACACTCCCATTTGTGGTGTCCCTCAGGGATCTATTGTAGGTCCGATTCACTTCACCATAAATCATTCTGCAGCCATTTATGAACCAAAAACTGGCTTCACAGCAATGATAGTATATTATTTTTTTTAACCAAAATGCATCTGGCCTTCTTAAGCCGTCTGCTATTTTCTTGGAACGCGATGCAGACAAGTCAAGAAATACTTTCTGTTCTAAAAAACACAACCCATGCAGCCGTCCTACTGATGTTTTCAGAAACTCTTTGAAGCCAACATGTTCAGATGACTCTTTTCACAGAGAGATTATCCACAATTTTTGACACTGTGAGTTCTACTGGGGTTTTTTTTTTTTTTTGTCGCTCTGTACCTTACTTTTCTTAAACTCCTGCAAAATTGCAGAATACCAAATTGCCAGCGACTTTGTGGTTATTTACAGACTTGTGGTGAATTACTTATGGTGTACCTCTGAGCTACACAACTGTCCTAAATTTTTCAGCTGTTTAGATGTTTTGGGTTTAAGATTTTAGAGGAATGTTGGCACATTCTTCTCAAACCTGGACAAACAGCTTAACCAACCTGACTTGCTTTTAACTTGAATTGTACATATTTCTTTGTGTTTCAGCATCTAGCATATAGTCCTTTTAATATTTCATAGTTGTTATAGTACTATATGTTGTAATTCTATACTTGTTTTAGTAATATTCTTCTTAGATTTACGTTTTTCTTTTGCTTGCTGATTAATCATCCTACATAAACCTAATTTTTAAAAAAGGCCTTATTTATCTTGTGTACTGTATGCACTGGTCTTGCATGCTTATATGTTTCGTATGTTTTCTGTGCTCGATGGGTCGTGGTTTCTATTCAGACAAAATCGTCGCCTCCTCTCTGGGTTCAGTGGTCTTCGGTGCTGTTATGTAACACAGCAACTGTCACTTCGGCAGTGAGCTTAGATGTCAGTGCAGAGAGTGAGATTTTGACTGATGGGTGGTGTTGATTTTTGTGCCTCCGCAGTCACTTTTGGGTGTGTGTAGATGGTTCATGGCCTGGCTAACAGGTGTGCCTTGTTAAATATGTGCGTGCTGTGTCACATTTAGTTTGCACAGGTGCCATCAACCGCATGCTTATTTAATTCTGCTGCAGCATTATTTTAAGCATTCATTACCATCGGTGACACATTTCAGGAATAAGCGGTGCAAACAGATGATGTAAATTCTCGCTAATTGTGGATCAGCGTATCGAAGTTCAGCGTTTTATTTATTTTTTTAATCACATTAGTGGCCCTTAAAATCGTCTCTGTACGGCGAGAAGCTGCTGTGCATTTCTGTAAATGACCATGTAAGGAAAGCATTAATGTAACACTAGCGTAGCTCTTTGATGTAAAAAAAAACTGAAAAAATTCAGGTCGTTCTCACTTGGAAATTATGCTCTAATAACTTTAGTTGAGTTTTTTGTGTGTAATTAATCAGCCTTTTTTTATCGATTTTTTATCGACTGTTTAAAACAGTTGCTGTGTGAGTGTTGAAATTTTCTTTTCATTTTCCGTGCGTGCACTGCTGCACTTTCATTCCATATATTCTGCTTATGAAGCAAAACTGATTTGATGAGGGTAGGAAAACAGAGGAAACCACAAAGGGCCTGATCTGGCGCCAGACAAAGCCCGGCTAGCGCTACGTCTTCCATTGATACTTATCTGCCCTGCATTCAAACCTCTGTCTAACACACACAGCCTTTCTCACACGCAAATACACAGAGAACACACACACATACACTCACATACATGCATATACGTACACCCACAGCAATAAACCCCCTGCTTAAGAACTGACCCTTACTCGCTCTGACTGCAATTCAGACTTTCTCACAATTGCGGTCACAAAGGCAGACAAGAAAGAGGACCTATTGCTTCACAGACACCCACCTTCCTCTACCTTTATGTCCTGTATGTGCGTGCGCTGAAACACCATACAAACATATCAAAGACCCGCACTTGTGTAAATAGGAATCCTCTAATTTAGCCTCTCCGCTCTCACTGTGACTTCTTATCTGTCCACATGCCATTGTGCACTAGAAAAGAAGCCAAAGAAAGTGCTGCCTTCTGCAAACCCCGTATCAAACAGCCATTTAGGAGCTGACAATGGCAACACTGTAATTTTACGCCAGTTTTACTTTCCCTCTCATTTCAGTCTATTTGAAAGTCAGGATTTTACATGTTATTACAACAATACCATGCTCATTTGGATATTTGATTATGATTGGTGAGTATGATATGCATTTGAATCTCAAACGTGCTTCTATAATCCATTCATTGCACTACGACTAGCTCCTGTGCAGGTTTCAGTGGTATTTAAATTGTTCGCTTAAGTAAAAGTAGAAATACCGCACTCTAAACATAATCAGTTCTTTTTTTAGTAGCAGATGTAATGGGAACAATAAGTTAATGCATCAAAGGTATTCATCAAGCAATCAAAGAGTGTCTCATCTAACTATTTAGCTGTAATATGTAACCCTTTTCTTAAAATCTTATAGTGTAACTTCAGTGAAACTGTACAATATTTATCAAAAAAATGAAGTAAATCCGATGTCTAATTTATTTCCCAGTGACGATCACATATTCAGTTCAAAGAGATGGAAAACTCTATTTGTAAATGTTTACTCCTGGATTCAATATGCAGCTTAGACCCCACTGTGTAACGCCCACCATGTATTCATATGAGTATACAGCAGGTTCAGTTTCTTTCACTAAAATGCGCTTTAGGATGCTCTCAAAGACTCACAAAGTTGTTTAGTTTTAATCCACTAACTACCCTTTTCCCTCCATTTAGGAGGTGCCGTGTCCAAGAAGAGTCATTTGAGTAAGTTGTCTACGTTTGTGTGTGTGTGCAGTAATAACTTTGCTTGTGTTTGTGCTAGATATTTGTGCATGCATTGTGGTTAACTTCATAGTTAGTGAACATGCAACATGCACCTGTACAGCAACACACACATACACACAGTGGTGTCGACGGGATCGGGCTATTAGCGACACACTCTGCGCGTTGTGCGTCGCACCTGTGCCACCCCCCCCCCCCCCCCCCCCCCCCCCCCCCCCCCCCCCCCCCCCCCCCCCCCACCCAAAAAC
>VURO01049264.1:8430-23399 GCA_015108175.1 Pelvicachromis taeniatus | reverse complement strand
CTAAGTGCTGGATCTTTTTTTTTTTTTTTTTCCTCCGGGGGTTTGCTTTGCTCATACACCACCTGCAGGACATGCAACAATTCCCTGTCAGACTTTATCTCAAATTTCTAGAGGATTTACAGATGCCTTTAACCATTAAAATATGTACCCAATTGCAGGACATTTAGACATAAGTTACACAAATAACTCAGCAGAGCTCCACATGTGCAAAACATTTACCAACCCGAGTCAATCTTAACAAATTGCACTCCATTCCAAGGACTTCTTTAATGCTAGAGAGTGGAGCTAAGCACGCACACAGCTCTGCCAGGGGCCCCCAGCACTACCCAGCCTCAGCTACGCCCCCCTTTCTTTTCTCTTCCCCTGTATCCTAGTAAGATTATTTCATGGGGCCTCTCTAGAGCACCCATCTATGTCTTACATTTCCCGAATTTCTCCAGATTGGGATAAGCCCTGGTGTAGAACAAAGAGCTATGCGTTGGCCCTCTCCGCTCACTCCCGCACCCTCTATGCCCTACCCCGCCCCTCCAGCCTCCTCTCCCCGACTCGGCTGAGAAAAGATGCAGAGGTTTACCAGCTAAAACTCCACACTACACCTCTCTCTCCCTCCACCTCCTTCTCTGTATCTCTTGCATCTGTCTATCTTCTTTTCGCCAAACAATGACGAGTCTCAGATAGAAGGGAGTCGATTTAAACCTCAGGTTAACTCAGCAGGACTTGGCTACATTTATTTTACTTCAGCTGCATGATTTATCACACTCGAATACAAGGGCAAATCTGGGCTTGGGATTTTTTTGAGATCTTTATTTAGGAAAGAGTCCACTGATGCATTTAAATACCTGTATTAGAGAAAATGCACAATAAACTACTCTGATACAAGTCGAGGTCATATTCGAGAGTGTGCGCTGCATCAGGCTACCAGGACAGGCTGACCCTCTATGCATTTCGGTGTCACACCACATCCTCAGTCGTCTATATGCAGGTGATACCAAAACTGCATGTGTCTGTGTGACAGTGACTGCGAGGTTAACACACCTGCATTCTAATAACACACAGACTGGCCGCCACCTGGGGAAAACGGACGACTATTCAATTTTGACTCACACTGAGAGGCCACTGACCGCAGCCAGTAGTGTTAATGTAGTTTTGTTTACTAAATGCCATTTCCTGGTAGCCATTGTTGTTGTTAGTTCACCTCTGGGTGTTGATTAAGGGAAGTAATCCCTCACAGTCAGTGAGAAAAGCCCGATAATGTGACTTAAAGTGGGAAAATGCAATCTGAGAGAGCTTTAAGTATGAGCAGACAAAATGCATCACATTACTTAACTATATGGCGGCAAAACACTCTGTTCCACTTCAATTTTCTTTAAAAGATGCTCTGGAATCTTTAATCTTTTCAAGTCCATGATATTGTATAAATGCTGGTGTCACAGAAATGCTTACAAGTAGTCCCGTGGCACCTGTGTTTTGACTTATTGCTGGATGCTGGGAGATAACCTTACATGTTTAAACCTGCCTCTTCAAAATACTTTTTCTGCTCATGGAAAAATGAACCTTTCACATATCGTTTTAATGGAACACCTATTGGTTCTCAAGAAGAACATGCTAAATATAGTGTATGTGATGAGCTGGTCATGAGAACCGTCTCCCTACTGACATAAACCTTGGCACCGAGGCCACGGGCCACCATGCATATTTGTGATATGCCAGCAGCTTTGACTGCATGGTATTTGACGCCCTGAGAATGAGAACAGGCTGGCAAGTTGAAAGCCAATGTAAGTTGATTTTCATGCATATTTCATGCTGTGAAACCAGCGGCTAGAAAATGTGAATTAAATCTGACCAATCATCCATTTTCGTAACCACTTAGTCCAGTTCAGGATTTTGGTTTGACGGCTATCCCTGCTGACGTAGAGCGAAAGGCAGGGTATGTCCTGAACAGGTCACCGATTATAGAGCTAACAGATAACTCATATTCACACCAACAGCCAATTTGGGATCACCCATTAACCTAACATGCACATCTGTGGACTGTGGGAGGAAGACAGGAGTTCCCAGAGAGAACCCATACAGGCAAACTCCACACAGAAAGGCTCCAGCTGGCAGGCAGTTTCAGGCCCATGACCTTCTTTCTGTGAGGCATAAGTGCTAACCAATGCAGCACCACTTGATTGCCCAAATCTATTAGCACCATAAACATTCAAAACCACCAGTCCTTTAAATATCTAGCTCAGAAATGGCTTTTTCTCCCCGGGCTGTATGGCTGTTTCTCTATCGTCCACTGAATCAGACATTAAACAAAGTCTGTTCAGGTCTCTCAGGGGTATGTGACCATTATTTGAGGTGAGTGGGAGGAAACTGTGTGTCACAGAGTAAAGACAAAGCCCAGTGTTACAACAATCAGACAAATGGCTCCTGGGCTGTGTAAGACCAAATACAGTTTGATGCCTCTGGACCATTTGGGTCTTATGAGTAAAACACCATCTGTAACTCTGAGTCTCCTTCCTTTTCACTCTTTGTACAGTGTGCTTTGCTGTCACCTTAACCTCTCTTTCACCCTCTCACTCACTCTTGCATTGTATTCCTAATTCCTTCAGTTAATCCCAGTCTCTGTCTATCTCTGTTTCTTTGCCTCTCTCATTATTTAAAGCACATCCTCCTCGATCTCTCCCTTTTTGCCTCCTCACAGCATCCCAAAAGAAGGACAAAGTTGTAATCCATTTACTACACTGCTGTCAACAGATTCCACCCAAATAATCCTAAAAGACTCAGAACCAGGCCTAGGTACTATCAAGGGAATGGCACGAACAAGGAGGCGGAATGCACAGGGGACGGCTGCAGGAAAAGAGGGAGGAGTGAGAAGAACATACAAGGGGTGTGGAGGAGCACAGACGGAGGGAAGTTGTGTCACAGTGATTTGAGTCTTTGTCACGCAGGTGGCGCCCAGGGGTTCCCTCAGTCTGGGCAGAGAGACAAACGGAGGCCCATGTAAACCTTAAAGAGGATTAACCCTGCCGGAGCGCTTTAATGAGACCTGAAAGTGCCGGGCACCGGAGAGCCCCGCTGATTGAGCCGCGCTCCAGTCGGATCCCAACGGTCCGCCGGCCCAGTGGCCCAGCAGCGCTGCTGCAGCCCCGTGGCCTACAGCTGCCCGCTCACACTGAGCCACATCAAAGCGGCCCGTCTGGGAGAACCCTGAGATGGGTGTGAGGGGAGGAGGGGTGAGCATGAAGGAGGTGGGGAGTGTGTGTGTGTGCACGCAGGAGAGGTAGGAGGAGGGTGCCTGGATGGAGGAATCCCTTATCTCGTCCTGAGAGGATGCTGCTCTGTGGTGCGAGATTGTCTGGAGCTGCCACCTGTCCCAGGCATCTTTGAAGGCAACACTAAAGCCTGTGATGGGCCTGACCTCCTTGAGCTCCCATTCTTTTATGTCTCTCTTCATTTTATGCTTTGTTACACCCCCCACCCCCACTCCACTCTCTCTGGCTCTTCTCTCTACTTCTTAGCCCTCTGTCTCACTTATACCCTCATACTCAGCCATGGCTCTCTTTCTCCTCTCTCCAGCAATATCTTGAACTTCACCACGCTGTTAGAAACATTTTAATTATACTATGTTCATCAGCCTCTTCTTCATGTAGAACAATATATACTTGTGACCCTCCAGAGACAAGAGCAAGATACGGGTTGTTGGTTGGAGGGATAAGGGTGCTTATCTTTGGCACTATGTGAGAGGAATGCAAATACAAAAAAAAAAAAAGGGATGAGATATGGATTCAGAAGAAACATGTCAGACTCTATCATACTGGTGACTACGGGGTAACTCAAAGTGGAAAGTAAAAGCTTGTGATATTGTGGCTTTAACCAGAGAGCTGAGGAGAAGCCCTCATGGGTATTTAGTCTTCTTCTTTTCATAATTTGGTGCTTAATATAAGCAGGAGGGAGTGTTTATTCTCCTTTTGGATGGACAAGACACAACAAATCTTCATGTTTAAGCTTTCCCGTCGACAAAGCGCCATTGTTCCTATTTGCATCTGCGGCTCGATTAACCAATCACATTTGAAAAGAGGTTAAACACACTGGCAGATGTCGCTACAACGGCACTCTGAAACACTGAGAACATCTTCAGTCCTCTAGAAATTCTTCTTAATTCTTCTTAGCTCCTTCACATTTAATCTCGTCATTGTTAATAGGAACTGCCATTATTCAGAGATATGCCGTTTTCACACACACGCGTGCACACACACACACACACACGCAAACACACACATCAGCTTTGTGGTAAGAGCGCCACATGACCTTAAGATGGTATGAAAGTGCATTCTTGAAGCACTTCAAACTCCGCTTAACCCTCTTAAATCATCAAGAGCTACAAAGAGGCACATGCATGTGAGAATATTGCCTATCTTATGGTGCGAGATGCCTCTAATAAGCTGTATAAAAGGGGATCATCTGATTATCCCTGGTGTGCTGGACCAAGGGGCCATGGCAGAGCACAGGCCCATGTTGTTCTTTTTTGATGAAAGGAGGTGGATGGAAGGGATCCCTTTCCATCGCCTGCAGTGTGCCCCAGGCTTCTCTGTGCCGGCACACCACTGGGGGACTGCACCATGCCACCACGCTCAAAAAGCCAATATTGAAACAATCACAAAGACAAACACTTACCCTTGAAACAGGCACGTGTCCTCTCACCCGAGGCTCTCCTCAGTTGTTTGAGGGGAGGATGTTTGAACCTGCATCCAAACCGGTTGTCACATTTAAACCAACAAGAGACCAGAAAGTTTGTTCTGTGAGAGCACTCGGCTACTTTTTTCCCTCGTACACATGCACACACTTTATACTTTACATTACACATAGCGCACAGTCCTTCCTCTTTCTGCCACGTATAGAAAGGCCCTGTGCAGTCCATATGAACTGAGCGACCAAGGACTGTAATTAACTGTAGCGAGGCCAGGGCCATTGTTGTGTGAATCACGTACAGTTTGATGACAGCCAGCTAATTCAGTTCAGTGGTCAGCTGCATTTTGATATAGAGGCAGACAGAATGACGCCAGGGCAGCGGCCAGCATGCTACGGCCGAGTAGACCTGAGATCAGCTCGGCGCAGCGGTTCAGAGTTTAACCCCTGTGACTGGACACCCACCCCTTCTCCCTATAACCATAAAAGCGTGGAACAGGTTTTACACCACGGCTCAGCATTCCTGGTAGCTTTCCCCAAACACAGGGCCAGTATGATCCATGCAGTCACCTTTGACCAGGATCAGAGAGCAGGATTCCTCCGGCCAAAAGATCCATACCGCCACCGCCTGTGCTTAGCTCAATTGGTTTCTGAGATCAGTCAAAGACAGCAAGGCTTTGGTGTGTGGGGATTAAGCCCTTGCAGCCAGATCTAGGCTAGATTTTTAAGGAGCTAAACTGAAGACTTTTGAACTGATAGTTAGCCATCACAGCCTGAAGACAATTGCTGTGCCTGCTCTGCCCAGAGTAGATATAGCACAGCCACAAACCTTCTCACTTCAGGGACGAAATTCTTAAGCATAGTCTCTAAAGCACTGCAAAATTACTGGCTGCATTCATCAACCATTCAGAGGAGTTTCAACATTTGTAAGAAAGCCATTGAAAAGCACGCGATTTAAGTCCCTCCATAGATGTGTTTAGGCTGGCAAAGAAGGGAAAGATGAGAAACTTTAAAACAGAAGAAAAAAAGAGGATCCCTTTGGAAGAAGCAAAGATGCGTCGCCAGCAAGTGGGCTCGCTGTTGCTGCACGACCACTGACCGGCTAATCAGAATACAATGTAAACAGATGTCAGCGCACAGCGTCGCATTCACACTTCTACACAATTAAAGATCTTAAAAAAAGACTTCTCCCTCATTAATCCTCATCTCAATCCTTTCTCCTTATCCCGAAGCAAAGCCTCATGTATTAGCGTTGTGGTAAGAAGGATATGGACTCTTATCCAGTGTTTGCCCAAGAAAAGCGGCTAAGACTCAGGCATCACCACGATTAGCTAATGCTAACAATAGGAGCAATGTTTCCTTGGTGCCTCCTCTTTTCTGCACTGAAGTGGGTGTTAAAACCAGAGTAAACAGAGACTTAGGCCAAGGACATAAGAAGAGTGGGAGATCACAAGTCTGGGTGAATAGCGCAGATTTACTCAGAGCGCAAGGCCCTGAAGATAAACCCAGCTTTCGGTCTCTTGTGGTTGCTCGACTCCCACACCTCCCAGAGCTTCGCCACCATGTTAACGACCCATCGGCCAGGTGTGGGGAGGCTGCAGGTGCCATCGCATTTAGGCACATTAAGCACTGACACACACTAGCAGTAAGAGTAATCGGATTTACCTGGCTGTCTGCTGCATGGCGTGGAGTGCTGTGCAAGCGCAGCACAACGGCTTAGGGCCCCCTCTCCATCACACACACGCACACACCTGGGATGAATTAAGGAGGTGACAAAGCCCTCATAGAGAGGGACTGCCACAGGAGAATTAAGTGTGTGTGTGTGTGCGTGTGTGTGTGTCTGCTCAATTGTGTACTGAACCAGAAACCAGAACAGGAGCCCGTAGCTTTTTACACCTTGTGGTGCAGGAGTGGCGACAGATGCTACAGGCTCCTGGTTCAAAGCAGCCGAAGAGCAGGGGTTTGGGAGGGGGTGGCAGAGGTTTAAGGGGGACTCCTTTCGATCTGCTGACCCTCAGATCGTCAGACCTCATGGGGATTGAGCTCTGGTACTGGGTTCAATCAGACAGAATGGGACCGCTGCCTTTAGGAACTCCCCATGTCTTCAACACCTGGGGCCAGAAGGAGGTGTTTTACACAGCAATGCTCTCATCTGAAATCATAAGTTTTCCTGAGCGCAGGAGAGATCATAGAAACATCAATGAAAAACACCAGAGATCACTGAAACTGACCTTGCTGGTGTTTTCACTCTTCACTGAACACTGGTAATCAACTTTTTGTGTAATTCTTAAATATTTGTGTTGATTTTCTTACTTTATTCATATTTTCGTCATGCCTGTGATAATTTCCCAGATCCCAACGTGATGTGTAAATAGTTTGTTTTTCCTGGTCAACCCCAGAAAAGAGAGAAACATAGTAATCATTGTCAAAAACTGCAAGAGACTAAAATCTCTGTGCATCATGCCTACACATCCCAGCATCACTGCTATCACAGTCCTCTACTCTAGTCTGCAGTCTTCCACCCTCTCGAATCCTCGTGCACAAAGAATGCCTCTTGAAGCTCTAAAGCCCTTTTGACTTTTCCTGCTGCTTTTGAACTCTCCATTTCAAGACTGTGACTTTTCCACATGACCCCAAGCCTCAGACTTAACCCCCACTCCCACCCCTCCAACCTTTCTGACTCCTACCCCAAGGCTTCAGTGGTCTGGAACCACCAGAGTTCCTTCACACATACCCACACACACACATAAAATGAGAAGTGGCAGTGTTGCTGAGTTAGGTCAGGATGTAATGGGCAGTAATGTTCTGCCCTCAAGGGTTCTGTCCAGAGAACTGCCTGGTTTTAAGTAACCTTTACCTTAAAGAGGCACCTTGATGACTCTCAGGCACCCAACCACGATGGAGAAGTAGTTAATGAAGTGGCTGAATAAATAGAGTTACAGTATAAGGTTGGGGTCCACTGGACTTTCATTACTGCCACTGGATTAAAATCCTTCTGGCGCACTCCTCCTGCTCCCTTTCAGCTTCAGTATAACCAAACTAAACAAGCTATCACATCAAATCCTTGTCTGCAGTTAAAGCCCTGGCCACCAGATTAACTTCCAAATCAGCCCCTTTGCTCTCCAAACACCCTTCTCCACTGTTTCTTTTTTTACCTAACCACCACTATGTGTCTCACCTTTTCTTGGAATTATCTTTGCCAGCTTCCTTCCTTCGCCCGATTCTCTTGGGCTTTGTCTCTGAGAGTCTCTCTCGCAATCTCTCCCTCTCTGTGTCTTCCTCTGCCTTTCTCTCATACGGTCTCTGAGTCCCAGAGAGACCGAGAGGCAGAGTAGGGGGTGGTGAGGTTTGACTCTGCGTTGCTTTTGGGCTTTGAAGTGTGTGTTGATGAGAGAAAGCGGAGTACTGTGTTCAGACAGGCCCCTAATGAGGGAATTAAGAAGCTACGCTGGCCGTTCCCCATACTAACTTCCCAAGCGCAACACAAGGCGAACGTGCGTGTGTGCGTTCACAAGTGTGTGTGCCTGTATCTGTGTGCAGAGGAGAGACGGAGTGTAAGAGAAGGGCTAATCTGTCAGACTTAATCAAGCATCTGGCGGTCCTGCCTCTCACCTACAGTAAAAAAGGGAAACGTGGCCTCAGCATTAGGGGTGCTGCAAGCATGTCCTTGAGCTGTGTAGCTTCTCAACTTTACACGATAAAGTTTCAAGTTTACCATTTTAAAATTAAGTAAGCGGCTCTTGTGTTCGTGTCTCGCGGACTTACGATAGTGCGAGTCTAGGTAGCCGTTGCGGGGGTCCATAGCAAACAGCGTGCCCCGGTACGGAAGTGCATGCTCAGCCAGATGGGGCAGGGAACCGTGCTGCTCCTTCTTGAGCAGGGAAGGGCGTTCCTCCGTGGACGTAGAGGGCTCCTCATTTATGCTTCTGTCAGGGGCTCCAGGCGTCGGGACCTGAGAGCTGATGGCGTTGCGCCTCTCACGGTGGTAAGGCGTGCCTGAACTCTCGTCCTCTGCGTGGATATGAAGACAGAAAGACAGGAGAAGAATCTGGTGTTATAAATTTGGAAGAGCAACACATTTTTCTTTTAAACAGATATCAGAATAAAAGCCATAGCTATGAATGCTGCTCACGTCGCGGGCAAGCTGATAAAAGGAGGAGCCGGAGATCAGCTTTGCACACCTGAAACCTAGGGTAAATCTGCCTTCCTTCAGCCCCTGGATGTGAGAGTTTAGGAGCAGTCAGTGTATGAGCAAACGGACACCATGGATGAAAAAATTCCAAACTCATACAGCTAAACAAGTTTTTAAGTTCACCTCCGTCTGTTCTTTTTATATAAAAATTAATTCTCATGAAGAAGACAACTCGGGCTTTAAGTTGCCCGTTATCAAGCATCATTGGCTACACCAACCCCTACCTGCTTCAGTCTCTATTCTCCTCCCCGACCCCCACTTTTCACTCTTAGGCTAAATCTTTTTCGCTTTTTCTATCTGTGTCTAAGGGGAAAATTAGGAGGCCCTCTGGAGAAAGCTGCTTGGCATGCTGTATAAAGCGGATAAATGTGGAGCTGAGTTCAAGGGCTAAGCTCCACAAGAAAGACCTGACCTCTGGCCCCTTGGCTTGACCTCTGAGATGACATATATAAGGGTCAGTTAGCCTCGTGACCTGGTATTAGCCCTTTCTGTAGTATGATACCACAGAGACTAACTCAGAAAGCGACATGCCATCACAAGTATGTCTTTTTTTTTCAACTGGGTTGATTTAATCTTTAAAACAGAAGGACATAAATCCTGCATGATTATCTAGACCTGAATGTCATGATGCTCAGGGGCAGACTGAACTAGGATACTTTAGTGAATAGCACTTTAGTGTGTCTGTGGGAAGTTCTGTAAAAACACTGGTTTGTTGTTTGTGGCCTATTTTAAGCATTATTCTGTTTATATGTATTTTGACATGTTGCACTACCGAAAGGGTCAAAACTATTGTTTCCACTGCGTAGCACATGAATTCCAGATGATCTTCAATAACACTTGATCTTAGGGACTTGGGTACCTTCTTAGGTTTTGCTTTGAACTGAGACTGAATGCATCTGTATGTTATAGATTCAAAAAAATCATCATTTGTCAAGAGCAAGCCTTTGCTTTTTTGCCCTGAGCCAAATCCTTCAGTTACAGCTTGTGTTGCCCGCAGGTCTCCATGTTCAGCCCGGGTTATATGCAATTATGAGTTCACCACTAAGGGTTGTGGTCATCAGTACACTCCAGCGTTCTTTCTTGTACTAACGTTTCTCACCGGGAACCTGGCAAAATACCGTTGTGCTGGCGCCAGAGGTACTGCAGTATTAGCAGCCTAACAGCGTGAGCAGCTCCCCCACTATGTGCCGCAACCCAACAGCATCCAACTGCCAATTAAGAAACAGAGGAGAGGGCCAGATTAAAGAGCACACTACCTTAAGCACTGAAGAGTGCTGCTATAGAGCTGTAGCACTTCACAGAAGAAGAGAAGCGATCAGAAAGGAGGAGGTTAAGAGAGAAAAACAGAAAGGGAGAATGAGATTGAGAGAGGCGAAGAGAGCGAGAGAGCAGGAGGAGCAACCCAAGGGTCCTGCTTTTATTCCCTTCACTCTCCCACATCCATTACCTGCGTTTGGACCAGCGTGCCCTCGTGCAGCACTGGCAGCAGTTTCAAGGATTCTTAACGCGGAACTGACAACCAGAGAGGCAAGGCGCTCTCATCCCTGGGAAATGACAGTGTCAGTTATGATATAAGTATTTAATCCTATACTGCACAGCCAGTGATCTTATTAAGGGAATAATGCAACTTATACGGTTAAAGCTGGATTAATAGGTCTGCGCTTGCAAAGCGCAATATTAACATAAAGGGATTTCAGAATTGGGTTCATCTCCTGACATGAATTGAGGACGTCGAGACTGTAAACTATGCAGGGAGCGAGCGATGCTAAGGGCAGAGCGCGTGGCTGTGTGCAACTCCGGCTCCTGCTGTGTACTCTCAATTCTTTTACATCTGGAAAAACCTAGCATTACATCTGGGAAAGTAGAAACTTTCTACATATTCATGAGCTTGTTTTTGTACTTTCATAGATATATTTGATGTTTTATAAATACATTCATCACTGGGGCTTGACGTGGTGTAGCGTGAAGTTATGAAAAACTACAAAGGAGGCTCAACTGTTTACTTTTTAAAAAATATATACTTTACATTTCTATTTGCTAAGTATTTCAGTGAGCACTACTCTTCTTGTCCTCGATCTTTCGTGTGCTGTCGTTTTCTTTCCTTTTACTTTCTCGGTGACCCCCACCGCTATTCAGATGTGACTTTCTCCCTCAAGGGAGGTCAAGCGACTAATAGTTCAATCACAGCACTGTCACAGTGCCACCATCCCCCCTCCAGTCACCCTAGCAAGCCCTGGGAGAGTTTCATCATTCTACCATATACCACCTAGGGGGAGTTCATTACATCAGTTCATAGGACCTTAAATAGTTAAACAAACACTCTGCAGCACAAGGGTCAATTGACTCCTTGACTCCTCGGTGGAGGAACGCAAATCTCCGCTTCTTCTTCTTTCTTCTGCGTACTTGGAAACTTTTTACATCCTTCTAACGTGTTGAGCATCTGTCAAAAAATGAGGTAATGAAGACAGAGAAGACACAGGTAAACACATGCAACTTTGAAAAGTTCAACCCTGCAACACTTCTCCAACTCTGACCATCAGCCCAGCAGACCCTTTCCCCTTTTCCCTCCCTCATTTTTCATTCCTCTTTTATTTCCCTCTCTTTTCCCATGGTTGCCGCATCCAGTCCTCTACCAGTTTGCAGGTCTATTCAGCCCAACACAAAAGCAGCAGGCCGGTCCTCTGTGGACCAGAGGAAAAGCATGCCTCTCAAAAAAACAGAAAAAAGAACTATCCCGCTCTCTCTATGGTGATTGAATTTCTTAACATCTTTTCAAAAAGCGCTTAAATGCCTGGAGGCGAGAGGAAGAAACAAGCTAATGGTGGATGGGGAGCACTGAACAAATTTCAGAGCCCTTTCCTGCTCGCGTTTGAGGTTGAAAGCGAGCTCCTGCCTTTCAAGTTTCAAAGTCCTCCTTCCTCCCGCAGTGTCACTGAAGGATTTGAAAAGAAGGTAATTGTGCTCACTGCCGTCCTGATCAGAGCACACGCCCCAGCTCTAGTATTTCAGGAGCTTTCTCTGCCACTATAATGGTACCTGGTGCTCCATTCCTGCATTCTTCCTCCCATACTACTCGTTCTCCTCCCTCTCTCTCTCTCTCTGACCCTCTACAAATGCACTCTGTATTGCTCTCACTCACTTGGTTTCTATCCTTCTTTCACCCCCAGCAAGCCGCTCATTAAATCCTAAAACCCAGGTTTCTCCCTTTTTTCCTCTTGTCTGGGGTCTCTATTGTAGGATTCTGGTTCAAATACCTTTCAAGAAAACCCTATGCATGGCCTTTAATATGGCAGTATAAAAGACAGCGTGGATGCAATGACAAAATGAAATTTTGAAAGAGATAATGAGATATGGAGTGGGGCCAGTACCTCTGAGAGCTGGGCCCTGGGACAAGAGGGGGGCTAAAGTTAAGGATGCCCAGCCAATTCAAAGAAAAAGCAAGTGAAACAAAACGCTCAGCTTGTTGTTTTTGAAGGCATTTTCTAGAGGCGCAGGTTAAGAACGAAGACTGTTGTTCCTCCACATGCCAATCTGTCCTTCACTCCCAACCATCTGATTTGCCATCCGGCCTGAACTCAGGCAGAGTATCCAAAGTTGGAACACGTATGTTGTATAAAGGGCCATTGCGCACTGTAGTTCCCCCCTCCCCCAGCTACCGCTTTTTCTAAAAGCCCAAAATATCAGAAGGGGTCTTCTTGTACCTCTGAGCCAAAGCCAGACATGTGCTGTATTCCACCTTCGAACTTCTCAAAGCGCTGTTTGTCAGTGGCACAAACAAGTTTTGGCTGGGGAGCACATGGAGAGCGAACAAGGAGAAGAGGAGTGGAGGATATGCGGTGAAATCACAAAACACTTCTTCAAAGCTCCTCTCCTCCTGTGCAATAATCTCTTGCTCCCTTTTTCTTTCTCTTGCAAATCAACTCCCGGGAAAGACTCAAGACTCCCCAATTAACAATGAGAGGGGGAAGAAAAATTCCAGCAGCTGGCTAGAGTTTAATAAGACTACCTCTCCAAGCAGCTTAGGCTTATGTACCTGATTCACCGGCCCTGGCATTGGAGCTAAAGACAGAGGGAATCATTCACGATTAGAGCAGGCTGAAATACGAGGGAGAGAGGGAGAGACCGTTCAAGCTCTACCAAACCCAACAGCAGGCGCGCAGAGGATTACTGCAATTGTGTGAGGTATTTTTCTGATCAACTTCTTGGCTGATAGGCTCAATGCCACAAGGAGCTTGGGGCCTTCCACAGAACAAGGTTCAGTTATGCATTATGTGAAGGTTAGCGAGCCTTGCTGTATCTGCCTAAAAAGGTTGACTTTCGAGCAACTTCCTTAACAAAGACATCCAAATGTCAGAAGGCAGAATGAGGTCATTACTCTGATATCTGTGGGCAGGATAGTTAGCAATCCCCCAGTCTAAACGTCTGGGGAACTTCAGCAAATATAAAAGTTAGCTCCCTCTCACTCTGCACTCGTGTTTGATTTTGTCTCTGCAGAGTGAATCCGCTGTGGTACATTATTTAACTATCAGTGCCTGATTGATGTTTGGACGAATTGCAGAGAGAGGTCAGGATGTTCCCTCTCCTGGTTAGCAGTCTATTGTCGGCAGCTGATTTCCCACACAGCGTCCGCAAACGCCCTCTTCAATATTCATCTAGGCAAATTTGACGACTCCCACATCTCAATTTGGCTCTCGGCAGCCTACGCCCCAGCCCCCTGCTCCACCACTCGTGGTCCCAGCTTGCTCTCTCTGCCGCCGGGGGTCTTCTGGGACGCACCCAGAGCCTCAGCATCTCGCAGTCCCAGCCTCCAGGCCCCGGGGCTGGGGAGGGGCAAATCAAAGCCTGCTTGGCTCCTTTCTCCTTCCCTGCGCTCACCTCAAATCAGCCTCACAGCAGGGTTGTGTCATGCCAAGCCTCCGCCTGCCCTAAGCTACCCCTTATTCACCCATTAGGGGCACAGGCCCACCGTAGAGCTGCCCGAAACCCCACTACCATTTCATCAGGGCCACATTGTGAGGGAGCAATGAGCATCGCAGTGAGAGAGCTGAAAGCCCTGACTGTAAAAAGCACACTGATGCGTTTTTGACCACGGATACTTATAGCTTTTAAGGTTTTTCACTCAAAGGGCACCTTGGCCTGTATTCTTTGAGGAATCAAACACCAAGAGATGCATTTGATCAAGGCTTCAAAGCAAAAAGATGCCATTTAGTGCTCTGATTGGCTCATAGACTGTATTAGCATTGCTTCAGACTGTCACAAGCCAGCTATCATCAGCCATAACCTGTTAGACCTTTATAATGTCCTCTGCAACAATATAAAATGATTATGTGCTAGGGCAGATGAGGGCATAGTCATGTCCGCATGGGATAGTGTGTCTTCGAGGGTGGATCTGGGCCCACTGCCCACCAGACCAGAGTGGGCCAGCTTTCCACTGGGCCATAGCACTGGAATCCCGCTTCTGACACCACAGTGATCCGGACCAAGTCTGTGGCACTCAGATTAGGAACGGCTCGCCAAGAGAAATGAATATCCAGCCAAAGCAAAGAAATGCAGAGCCAACAGTTGGGATAAAATTATTAAAAAAAATAATACAGTAATTTCAAGCACATCAAACATGATCCAAAATTCCACTGTGGCTATATCTCACCTTTTAGTAAAGAATGTGAATTTTAAAAGCTCTGAGCATGAATAATCAGCTTTTATTAGTGCAAACGTTGTGTCCGTGCTGCATTTATAATTAAAATATTCTCATGTAAACAAAATTCGTTTTTGCTTGCGTAGAGAAAAACATCCACACATTGGGGTAGAGGTTTGTAAGAGCCTTTTAGTGCAATGCATTGAGACATTGAGAACCCCATTAAGATAGTTTGCCCACACTTACTGGGAGCTGGATAATTAGACACTTCAAAGGCACCTGCCCGCCCTCCCAGGGGAGACAGAAATCACCGCCCCACGACCCGTTTAAAAGCATGTTAACTCGTATCTGAGGCTAGCAGGCTAATTTAACTTTTGACATTTGATATCTGAGGAATGAGAGAGATCAGCCATTTAGCTGGAACAGGATTACCCCCCCGCACACCCCCCCTCCTTCTCTCCCACCCGT
>VURO01049263.1:0-19320 GCA_015108175.1 Pelvicachromis taeniatus | reverse complement strand
CACTGCATATAATTTTATCTAATTGATACAGCGAAAGTAAAACACATACAATGAAAGTGATATATAAACAAGGAAACTAAATACAGTTTTGGTGTGATCAACAGTCCAGCTGTTAGGCTGTTCCTCAGATAATCCACACATAAATGGCTCTGCTAACTGCAGAGTTGACAACTGGAACTGGACACTTCAGTGTTTTCCAACCTGCACAAACCCTGACAGACTGATGGTTATATGTCAGACATTGGATCACTGTATGCCTGGGAGCAGCTGTGATATGTACAAAACTAGCTGTTTGTCTTTGAACGTAAATGGAGGTAAACCCTCCAAACCACACTTTTCTTATTATTTTTACTAAATGTCCATAATTTAAAAACTGACATAAAATAAGATGTCTCCATGCTGTGTGTTCTTACATATGGTTTCAACAGGAATGTTAGACGTGGATCATTGCGAAACCATACCTCCAGCTTATAGTGAAAGTCAATGTGACAAAAATGTCACAGAGGATGAGTGCATCAACTTTAAACCAGCGTAAATATGTCACATTTTTATTCAGTTCAACGTAACCCTTCGCAATCCTTCTTTGATATTTGCTCCAGAAATATATGCTTTCTGTTAACCAGCTATACATTTTTTCTTCCAGAGAGAAAATATGTATCTCCTTGCAAAATAATAACAAAGTAAGGATGAAATTTAACTGCACTCAAGAAGACCCAGTCAGTATCTATAATGACACAGGTAAGTTTTATTCATCATAATGAAACCATCTTGCTTCTTTTAAAGCAGTTTTTAGAACTTTTTTTTTTTTAACTTAGAGCTTTAACACACAAAAAGTTAGGAAATTACTGGGTAATTAAAAAAAATGACTGCTGACTGTTGTTTACGGTTGAAATATGACTCAGCATAAGATGTGCATCCAGGAGAAGTGCAACCCTAGACTAGTCAGAAGAATAAAAAGTAAATAACCAAATTAAAGAATAAAGCAAACATGAGACTTAGCTACTTTGTACACACTAAAATAGAATTATAGTAATTTTGAAATGATTCATTCTACCTGCACTGCACCTGATTTTTTTAGTGAATGTCCAATGTGACCTTTTCATTGTAAAAACCTATAAAAGAGTGCTCAGAGATTTGCATTTGCAGCAATGAGGCAGAGGTTTTGTGTCACCACATCCCAAAATCTGTGTTGCAAAAACCTTAACCTACCTTTCCTGTGTTCAGGTATGCAGTTCTACTCAGTAAACAAAACTTGGATTGATGCATTGGAGCACTGTCGGCAAGAGAATTCCTCCTTGGTTGAAATCTACAATGACACAATGAGTGATGAAGTTAAGAATCTGCTGCAAAATAAAACAGACTCACACACAGGGGTGTGGGTCGGCCTGGAACGATCCATTTTTGGCAACAATCCTGAATGGAAATGGATTTCAGGGTCAAAGGTTTTATATTCTCAGTGGAACAACAATTTTCCTGCGAACTCTTCAAACAAACACTGTGGAAAGATCATCTCGGTTAATGAGGCAAAAGAAACCAAGTGGCTGGATGCAAACTGCCATGAAAAACTGCCATTCATCTGTCAAAGTAAGTGGCTGTTTTGTATAAGATCGGGTCATGTATAAGCACCAGAATGTCTTATAGTCTCATCTTTCTTCAATTGCCAGGTCTGAACAACAAGCCATTCTCTACTAAAGCACCTACTCCAAATGCAGGTATACCTACTGAAACTGTTTTTCAGTCTGAAAGCAGAAACTTGTAACTTTATGTTCACTTTATGTTTCTTAGAAAGAATGTATGCAAACTAAAAACAAAAGTCATTCCGTTTTTCTTTTCATCATTTTAAATTCACATTTCTGTTTTGGGTTACAGCACTTTGCATTGACATAAAAAATTAGAATTAATTGTTAATAAATCAATGAAGAACCGGATATACTGAATCTCCATTGTCACACTGAGATGAGATTCCCGAGGAAACAGATGAATGACCCAACAAACCCAGTGTGTATATACTCTTTTTATGCTACTGTTGTGTTTCACAGGAAAACTATTTTGGACGTCATTATTTTTAATACTTTGTATTATTGTCGGCTCTTTACCTTAAATTACAAAACACTTTGAGGCAAGTGTTGTTGTGATTTGGCACTATATAATTAAACTGAACTGAAAATTGAATTATTTGTGACAGATTTTAGACATGTCATGGTTCTGGGTTAGTTTACTCAAGATCATGGTTTTCAGTTTGTGTTATTTATTTGGTCTGTTTTTACTTCATGCATTCTTTACTACATTTAGTTTTGTTCCTAGCTGTTTTAAAGTTTACTTCTGGTGTGTTTAAATCTCTTTCTCTGTTGTGAACTGCATGCAAAGTTTGTGTTAACAAAATCAAACTGATGCAGATCTCTTTAGACAAATACACCCTCACAAGACAAAATGAAAGCAGAGCAGCTAAAGAATCACCTTGTTGTGGTGCTGGGGAGAAAGGGTAAGGTGTGAGAGACTGCATCATTACACAAGCAACACATTTTGGCTACATCAGCAGATTTACTAAATAAACCTGTTACGAAATTTTAAATGAGGAAAAAAAAGAGTTCACTGAAGTGCAGACAGCTTTAATTTGTAAGTCTTGCATCAACTGATCAGGAGTTGCAGTCTTGTAATACATGTAATATATAACAATCATTTATAGATTAGTAGTAATTACTCTTGTATATTTTTATTGGCTCATTTTAAATTTGTGCAGTTTTTGTAATTTATTTAATTTTTGTAATACAGCTCTGATTCACTTTCTCTTGCTGCCCATTGTCCTGTTGTAACTGTTAATTTCCCCACTGGGTGATTAATAAAGTCTGTGTGTATGCCAAATGAAGTTTTAAACTCCTTTCATGACGCATTTTCCTATCAAAATTTCTAACTTGCAATTAAGCCTATGACATGGATATGTGGCATATTTTCACCATTTGCAAGCCACAAGAAACAGTTTTTGAAGCCTGTTTGCATGTGTGTTGCACAATAGTAGTACTGCTACCACTTCCACTACTATTGTTACTGCTACTGCACAAGGGTCTTGAAAAGACATATGGCAGCCAGGGTTAGAGGCCAGACATCTGGGGCCTGCAGGTTGGGGCTTGGGGCTAACAAGCCTAGCTTGTGCAAAATGCCAACATCCAAGTGGTAAATGGTGTTGCAGCTGATAAAAATCCATAAAAAATGAAATAAAATTCATATTGAAATGAATTTGTCTTTGAAACTAATGGTAACATTTGAGAACTATAAGACAGAGTGCTATCAAAACAGTTTGTGCTGTTAGTCCTGAATGATTCTTGGTCAGGTTACTCCACACACATTTAGAAAATCACATAATCTGGGATTTTATGCTATGGTCGCTGCAGCAAAATCATTAAAGGAAAATATCTTCCAATGTCACTGTGCTTTCATTGAAAAATATAAAATATTGAAATTTTTGATGTTAAACAAAAGCAAAAAAAGGTTAAGATGTTAAAGAGGTATGATAAAAAAGAAGAAAGATGGTCCATGAGATGCTTCAAACTGTCTAAGCAAGATTCAGACAGAACTTTGAATGATAAAAGTATCCTTCCTTTCTGTGTCATGGTTATATTTTTTAATACCTGACTAATGTGAATGCTGTAAAAGTACAGTGCTCAAAAAGAGAAGTACACATTTAGGGAACGTGTGCCGTATCTGCACATTATAGACGAACAGATGTGTTAAAAACTCCTTGAGATGCACAGAATTCATAGAAACGTCATATGTTAAAAAGGTGAGCTTAACAGTTAAGGTCCTCCGTACACCTTGTACAACTTTGTCGTAGATGTAAGAGGACTAAAGAATTCTGATGTAATAGCAAATAATTGAGTAGATAAATTGTTTTATTGTAAACTGGAAAATGATTTTCTGTCCACCATTTTTGGAACTTCTGCTGTACAGCATGCTTCGGTGTTCTCTCATGGGCAGTGTGCAATCACACAAAAGAACAACTTAAATTTCAGCATAATCATAACCAGAGAAGGGGCAGTTTGGAATTTAAATGAAACTACAAATGTTGTACATTACATTACAAAAAAACTAAAAGCAGTGCTATGAAAATGATTTTAAGATCACAACATGATTTAAAACAGAATCTAACAGAAACATTCTTGCACATGGAAAAAGCTTTAATATTTCAAGAATATGCTAAATAGATCACAGGATGGCAAATGAACTTTAAAATGAGCTCTTCTTGTTTCATTGGAACAGTAAAGTACCACAACAAAGAATAAGTGCCACTATAGGAGAAGAAGTATTACTGCTACAGGGTTTCCCTGTTTAACATGCCCTCAGGTCAGGGCTGCTAGTCTCCTCTTGGCATTTTCTTATTTAAACATTGGTGACCTAGAATTAAAGACATTTTATTAATAAAATGCTAATTATTATAATAATTGTCCACATGCATGTAAGGTTTAGTGAGTGAGGATGGAAGTTGTATAAAAGAGGATTAGGGCCACTGGAAAAAGAAAAAAGTGTGGGTGTGTTTGTTTTGTTTTTAAGAATTCAGAGAAAAAAATTCAAAATTCTGACTTTAATCTCAGAATTATGGAAAAAAAAAAAAAAAGAGGTCCCCACTTTTTCTTTTCCCAGTGACCCTAATCCTCTTCCATATTGTTGTGTGTACTTTTAGACATTTGCTTGTGTCACAAAGGTTTTTGGAAAAGAAAATGATCAGATTGGTGAAGCTGACCTTAATAAATTGTGTGTACGTGATCAGTATGTATTCAGGTTTCTATGTTTACAGTCTCTGTATTTATATTTGCATTAGCTACGCGCATAACAGGAAATTTCATATTAACATTAGGTTACCTGGCTTCCCCTTTTTTTCCTAGAAAAATAAACAATTTCCTGTTTGCAAATATAAATACAGAGACTGTATTGTAAGATAACATGAAAGTTGTTTTTTCCAGTCAAATATAAAGCAAATATGTGCTTTTCACTTTTTTAATAAGAGCATCTCACAAAAACAAAAACAAAAAAAATAACATTTCATCCTCTATAAAATTCAACAAATCAGGACATAATAAAAATGAAAAACAATAAAAATTATCTGGTTGATTTTGAATTAAGTAAATACAACCTCCGTTGATCAAAAACTAAATCAAAATGCAGAAGAAAACAAGGCACACCGTTACTGCCTCCATAGCAATTAATAGAGTAAGAAGCAACCACGTTCTGCTGTTTATTTAATACACTTGATTATCTGATGATCAAAAAAGACATCAGCAGTTATCTTAGGGAAGACGTTGCTGCTGCCTGTCAGTCTGTGAATGGTTATAAAACCATTTTCAAAAAATTTGAAGTCAGTTTTTCTCATATTAACATAGTTAAGTTAACTGGCTTCCCCTTTTTCCCTGGAAAAATAAACAAATTCCTGTTTCCGCATAGAAAAAATGTGGAAAACAAAACAGCAGCCAGTTTCCGTAAGAGTGGACGTCCCAAAAATTCCCCCAAAGTGGCTCTAACCAAACCAAAAGACTTCTGGCTCAATGTCATTAGGACAGGAGACCAAAGTGGAGATGTTTGGCCTTAAAGCAACATAACAAATTTATTAAAAATATAACGCAGCATATCAGCTCAAACACCTCATATGAACTGTGTGGTGGTTGAATCCTTGATGTCACTGAGCTGATCAGGAGCTCCTCTGTACACCCAAACATTCGAGTCTGTCACCATCTGTGCAACAGCTAAAGCTTGGCTCAAACTGTGTCATGCATAATGACAAGGATCCCAAGCACATCATAAAACAGAACACTATGACTGTAAAAAGAAAAAAGAAGCAAGGTGCTGCAAGGGCCCAGTCAAAGTCCAGACCTCAAGGTGACTGTACAGGTGGAATGCTGTACAGGGACTGTGTATAAATTAATGCATTCACAACTCAATGAACTGAAGCAGCACTATAAAAAAAAGTAGACCTTTTATTTACTCCATAGCAAATCAGGCATATATATTTAAACCGTCTTGAACAGCTTAACTGGAACCGTTCCCATCATGCAGACAAAATGTCGTGTTCATAAACACAAACAACTATTAACAATTTTTATGAATAGAATGAACACTTTCTGAAGTTAACCACTTCATGCATCGCACACTGTCAGTTATTGACTATCTGTTTAATCAGAATCAAAATTTTCTTTATTTCTGTCCTGCTATCTATGACTGCTGTCTATGTGGCTGTAATGTGACAAAATGTGGAAAAGTTCAAGGGGGCCAAATACTTTTGCAAGCCACTGTAGCTATTGAGCTACAACCACCACAAATGAAAGTGTGCATTAAAGTGTAGTTGTGATAATAATAGATGAGACTGATGACCTCTTAGATCCATGTACAGCTCACTACCAGGAAACAAATAAGTCGGAGTTATGCACTCAAGTCCAAAAGGGCGGATTGGTAAAGTTTGGGCCTCATTCATTAAATGAAATCATTCATTTCATTTAATGCTGTTGAGCCTTGTTTGTAGAACCCAAAAGTGCTGAAATACCCCTGAAGCTAGTTAGGCAGGAACTACTGACTCTAGCCCTCTCAGAGGGCTGATACTTTCTCAACTAAATGATTTAAAGCTGTTAAGCCTAAAGACCAGGTTTGACACCTATGGCTGTGACATTGGGGGTCAGTCCTACAGCAGGAAGCATGATGCACATGTTTCCATGTCTTACTAGGGTTTGTCACAATTTTGTTCTTTCTTAACAGTACATCTATTATACGAAGAGTCAGATAAACAGTGCCCCTCACTTACAAACATGCGTGGAAATGTTTGTTTGTTTTTTACCAATAAAGAAACTAAAACATGCAAAAACACAAACACAGTGCCTAATCTCTCTGGCTGTCCACAAAACAGGCACAAACTCACATAAGTAAAATGGCAAAGAACTGTGCTGAGCTTCCAGTACACAGAGCTCAGTGTTGCTGCTGGAGCAAGATATGCATGTACACAAATGAGCAGAATGCTGTTCAGGTGTGTCAAACATGGAAAACAGCGAGAGCAGCTGTCTTTCATGAACGGGCCAAAAGGTGATTGGATGTAATAACATTTAATCAACAGAATTAAGTGTTTCTGGTAAATTTCCCATGTGCTATGATTCTAGCATTTAAGCCTTTATTACTTTTTCTTATTTTGTTACCTTTTAAAAATGTTATTCACATTACATATCCGCAGGGTGTTTAGGGTGTTTTGGCAGCTGTATTCCTGTAGTCAAATAAGGGTTGACGTAAGCAGCTCCACAAAGCGACTCCCATGCATATCCCAGCTTTCATTTCTATCAGATTTTGCAGACTGACAGCACTGACTGGGTAAGTTCAAGGCATATGCAATGAGCAGTCATTACCGCAGGATGTTTATGTATAGAGTAAATTCTTAAGATTGACTTTGTATAATTGAAATTATACAATGTCACTAATGAGGAAAAATGAACTGAACTTGTAAATAGTTTTTGTGTCGGTAGATATTTAAATAGGAAATCTCTAAATCATTATCCTTTAGCTTGATTTCTTAGGTAATGTGTTTGGTAGGACAAACGGGCAAATACAGAACAACTTCTGTACCAAATGAAGTCATAAAAAAAAACTGAATTGTTATTGTGGTAGTCTAGGTATGTCTGAAAAGTATTCGAGCCACAGTAGACGTGCTACAAAGAAATGTAGTAACTGAGAAGTTTTACTAAGGATCACTTTTCAGATCAAGTAAGAGAAACTGAATCCTCATCTGGACTTTCCTTTGAGTTGATTTACAGACGTTCGTGTGTATTTCGGGAAGCATGTTGATGTAATGTTTAGCACTGTCACCTCACCGCAATAACTGAAAAATTTGCATGTTCTTTCCGGGTACTATGGCTTCCTCCCACAGTCTAAAGACGTGCTTGATTATTCGGTTAATTGGTGACAGTGTTGCAACAGACTGGTGACCTGTGCAGCATGTAGCCTGCCTCTCACCCTATGACAGGTGCGACAGGCTCCTGACCCTGAATTCGATTAGCAGAATAACATGGATGGTGGATATCTGTATCTCAGTAGAAGTGCACAGTATAGATCAGGGCTCACCAACCTTTTTGAAAGTGAGAGCTACTTCTTGGGTACTGATTAATGTGAAGGGCTACCAGTTTGACACACACTTCTGAAATAACAAATTTCCTCAATTTAACTTTAATTATATGTTATCATTAATATTTAATGATATTCATCTATGTAAAGACACTGATTATGGCAACCGTTTCCATGGAGACCAGCTAGCGCTGATCTAATATTTAATCATAAATTTTTTTTTATATATTATCTCTAACAAATTGACACCACTGCAACTGTGATTTTAAAAAAATAGCACCAGGTTGGTGACCCCTGGTATAGATGATTCTGTCTGCCAGCAGTCTATATCAGTACTGCCAAAGTACCATGATACAAGTAATGTAATTATGAACTTTGAATATGTACACTTTTATATTACTGAACGTGTATTAGTCTCTAAGTCCTTATCATATATTTGCAATCTTCATATCTGTTGTTATGCTAAAATTTTGTCCTTAACTCTCTGAGTTTTCCCTCCTGTTCAGTTGTCGGCCATGGCCCTGACAATTCTTCTGTCACTGCTTTTAGGTATGTTTCTAACTGACTTATCATTGCTAGAAATCTTAAGAGTTTGTCTAAATTATAAATAAAATAAATAAATATCACATATTTCTTGTCACCATTGATATTGATGTTACTGCCTGTCCAAAACATGGAATTGACGGGCATTATGGCACCGGATCATCTGGCAGCCTTTAAAACAATTTCCCTCGGGATAAATAAAATATTATCAATCAATTAGTTTGTAGTCCTCATTGTATTAATAAAGCACATTTAAAAAGTCTGTAATTTTATGTAAATTAGCAATTTTATTCATATCTGCATATTTCCTCAGCATTTTAATTTATTTATTTACTTTAAAATGGATTATAGTACATAAATAAATAAATGCAAAATCCAGGTGTAATCTTGTGATGTTCTCTTGTTACAGTATCAGTCTTACCGGTCTTTGTTAAAGGAACCACTACCAAGTCGCCTTATGAATATGAAAAAACTATAGACAGTTTAACAGCTGGAAATTATACTTGGAACATTGACGATGATGTTACACTGGAACTCATGTCTGAAGCGCTGGCTCAGTGTATGCTAAAGAGCACTGACATGTGCCTTGATATTGAATATAAAAAAAATACATGTGTCCATTTGCGTCTGAAGGAGGAAGCTGGTAAGTACTTCAAACAAGAACATTCTGTTATTTTCTCTACAAAATAATTTGCCTTAATGAAAGACATTAAGCAAGATATGTGAACTGGTAATTCTGACTTAAGCTCTGAGCACTTTAACACGTGGTGTATATTTACAGTAGGAAACAGATCCAGGGAGCGTGGAAAATGTTAAAATATTTCAAATGCATCTACACTTTAACTTGTTGATTTTTACATTTTGTTTACATATATCAGGAAAGATTAAGCTGACTAGTGAAGGTAAAGCCAAGTGCGAGAGAAGCTCCAGTTCCCAACAAATGCAAATCTTCGTCAACAACCAGTTTATCAATGTTGCACAACAGTAAATATGTCTTAGTTGTTCTCAGTTATTAAACATTGTTGCAGTATTATTTTTAAGAATTGCCCACCATGCCTGCTTTTTCATCAGCGGCTATACATTTTTTTTCCCACAGAAAAATCTGTTTGCCATCCTCGAATCCACAGAATATTAAAAAAGTAATGATTAAATTGAAATGTGTTCAAAACACCTTTAGTCTATGTGCTGGGAATGATAACAGTAAGTTTTATTTAACACAATACAATTCTCCTGCTGCTTTAAGACAGAAAATATGAAGTTTTAAGTATATGTAAAACATGTGTGTGTTTGATTTTGCATTTTTGCGTCCAGGTACATATTTCAGTCTCTACCAGGAAGCAAAAAGTTGGATTGATGCTATGGACCATTGCCAGAGGGAGAATTCTTCCGCTGTTGAAATCACCAACAAGACAGTCAATGAAAACTTAAAGGGGCTGTGGCAATATGTGAAAGACTTACACAGTGGGGTGTGGATTGGCCTAGAGCGGTCGATTTTTGGCAAAAATCCCGAGTGGAAGTGGATTTCAGGGTCTAAAGTAGAGTATACTAAGTGGAACAACAGCAATCCTGTCAACTCCTTAAACTACAACTGTGGAAAGATCATCATGGTTAATGAGACAAACGAAATCAAGTGGCTGAATGCCAACTGCCACGACAAATTGCCTTTCATCTGTAAAAGTAAGTTTTCCAGTCAAGCATGAGCAACAGATTGATATTATTGTTTTTATTATTATTATTATTAATAATGAATTATTATTATTATTTTTCTTTTCTTTTCCAGGTTTGAACAAAATACCCTGCTACAATAATGCAACTACACTGCGTGCAGGTATATTAAGTGAAATTTTAAATGTTTGCAGTTTGGAAGCACGATTTTCCTCCTCACTTTGTTTTGCATTCTTTTAATCTATATAAGAACTGTTTTATATTTGGGCTACAGAGATTTGCATGGACGATGACAAACATTCTACACCACAGTTCACCTGGGATGAATGCAAAGAATGTCTCAAAATCCCCAAAGTCTGGGGTACATGGAAGTCTGGGACCCTCTGTGTCGACCACTGCCCCTATAAATAATAAAATACCAAGTATCTCCTGTGATTGTGGAAAAAATGAGAATGCTGGAGAATTGCATACATATATAACAACAGGCTCAATATACAGAAATGCTGGAATCTGTGTGATCGCTACAAAAAAAAATTGTATACTTTAACTGAAACGCTAACCTTAACTATTTACCAAGTAGAGATTAATGGGGTTTTTTTTTAATTGAAGATTTCATGAGGTGTTTTGTCAGTGGTGTTTATATGTAATAGGTAAATGTTTGTTGTTATAACTTAATATTAATATTTAGTTAAAAATAAGTAAAGGAATACATATTTGATCATTTACAATCTTTTTTGGTAAAATTGCATATTTATTTTTCTGCCAAACTGAAGAAACTTAAATTGTTGCATGTTGTATATATTCACTTGAATTTTTCTAGAAAAATGCATGAAAAGAAATTCCACAAAATGGAAAGACATAGTGATTGTGTGCTCTGTGGATCGGGATGCAGTTAGATGCTGAGGTCATGGCTGGTGTGTGACTATTAGAGAAAGGCAAGCAGAGAACATGCAGTTTGTGCTATCTGTATGTACTACATGGATATCTTTCTGCAATCCTTCCAGACTGATGAATTGTAAAATATTATTCTTTAATTGAATAAACATCTCTTATATTATCAACAATTGTTTTTTATTATTAGATGAAAATCACAAGTGGTGGAGGAATTTTTCGAACCATTTCTTTACAAAAGGAAACTAAACACTGAAGACACCTCAGCACACAAAACTGCATTATTGGAAGATTGTGCATAAAGTATGAGTAAAAATGAAGAAAGAAAAAAGTGACTAAGTTTCTTGAAGATGTTTCACCTCTCATCCAAGAAACTTCTTTGGCTCATGAGTAAAAGAGACAACATTTTTACTCTGCAGAAAAATGTTTATCATCAGTGTTAAAGTAATAAAAAATGACTGCTAAATAGCTTTACAATTGAGCTCATTTAAGCACTTTGTATTCTGTTTAATGTCCACCATCATATTCTATAAAACATGTTTGCAGAGACAGTCCTGATAGGATCATATATCTTTGAAAAAAGTTCAGGAGCTCAGAAACACTGACCTATATGTTGACTTTATGTACTGCTGATCATGCACCTGCTCAGCTTGCCTGATTTATTTGATCTGGTGTGGTCAAAGCTGTAATGCCGTCTCCATCACGGTTACAGCTTTCCTTCCTAATGTACTAAATTAGTTATTAACTGCATTTTCAAACTACATCGTCTCTACATCACATAGATTGGCCAAGGTAATTTACAAGAGTAAGCTTATCTGTTACAATACTAAATTATGAAAGCTGGGTTTATTTTCTAATGATAGCTGTGTTTCCATAAAAATCACAGAGCAGTGAAAGCAGAACGCCAGCTTGCCTCAAACGCTGCATTCATCCAAAATGCACATGCGCAAATCACCAAGAAGAAGAAGATGGAAGACGCGCCCTCAAAGACAGAAAAAAAAAGTTTTGAGACTGAAATAATCACCAACTGTGTCCCAAAACCTAGGCCGCATCCTTTGGAGGCCGCATTTGAAGACCGATTATGTCACAGCGAGAGATTCATATTCTGAATTTAAAACATGTTGTTTAATGTCTTTTATTGTCTTTTCTGAATTGTTTTCTGTGAGCTTATTTCAACATTAAATGTAATCAGATTAAATTTGCATTGTCTTTAACAGCTTTAAAAATGTAATTTCATTGATGAGTGTTTAATATACAGCAAATGTTTGCAGGAAAGGTGTCATGATCCTGGGTCATGTTACCCAACGTTTTGAGTTTTCTTGTGTTTTGATATCATTTTGTATTAGTTTTCATGTTTAAGTTCTCTTTGGTAGTCTTAATTTGATTGTAATTTGATTATTTAGTATTTCCCCCTTGTGTCTTTGCCTTCTGTGTGGCTGTGATTATCTTTGTTGTGAGTTCTTGTGTCTCCCTTCCCTCGTGTTTCATTCTGGTGCGCCTCTACCTGTCATGTTATTTCATATTTCCCCAGTCATGTTCTCTGTGTGTCTGTCTGCATCTCTGTGCGTGTGTTCCTGTTACTTCCTGTTTCACTTTGGTAGTCTCCTGTCTGTGTGTATCTTGTTTTGCTCCTCTTACTTTGAAGGTACCTTGTCTCATGTGTTATGTTTAGCTTTGCGTCCTCAGTCTCGTTGTATGTAATTTGCCCCAGATGTGCTCCCCATTAGTTTCCTGTTCCCTCGTCAGTCCCTGTGTATTCAAACCTTTTGTTTTCTTTGCCTCGCGATCTCCCTCATACCCATCTGTGTGTTCTCCCTGCCAAGCTTGCCTTGGTTATTTTCTATTGTTAAGTTTAGTGAAGCTTTTCCTAGTGTCCAGCTGCTTTTTGAGTCTAAGTTTCATCTCCGCGCATCAGTCTGCTTTTAGGTCCTTTCCTGACTGCACACAGATCATGACAAAAAGTAAATTGACAGTCACTTGGGTTCATGTCCACAGAGACTTTTTTTTTTTAATGGAGACAATACGGATTTTATTCTGAGCTGATTATAAATCTGTAAAGTAATCGCTGCCACCCTTAACTTCATCAGTTTGATTGCACCCTGAAGAACCTAAAAATAATTGCACAATACATTTTTAAGCAATTAATTGCAAAATGTAGCAAATATGATACAAATTAAAACTCATCTATGCAAAAAATACACATGTATATATGTGTGTGGAGGTCGAAGTCCCACACCTCCAGACTCACAAACCGCTTCCTCCACTGGGCCTTCAGACAGTCAACAAACACTAAATTGGTCCATGGATCCCTGGAAACATGGCATAAAACACAACAAATAACAGAAACTCACACACTAAATACACAGGAGACAAGGAGAGTGGAAAAACAAGGGGAACACAACTAGCACAAATGAACAGAACGCCACAGGGGAAGCAAAACTAAACACACTGAACATGGACCATGAGAGTGTCAAAATAAAACAGGAAATAGGCAGATTAAGATTAGGACTAAAACCCTCCAGCGAGTAGGCTTAGCTCACAGTCTTTTACCCCAGCAACTGACTGAGAGTGGAAGTTAACTCTCTGTCCACCCACTTTAGATGTTATCACTATGCGACTGATTTCTGCTACTGTTAGAGTAAATGCTTTAATGTTGTCATTATTGTGATTATTGCTGTATATATGAAACTGTAAGACTTGAGTTTGACTGTATGAACAAAGACATTCCTTTGCCACACCACATGCCTGAAGGATGGTTGTAAACTTTAGAGACTGCTGTTTCATGTAAGATAAGACAAATGTTAACTTCCTGACATCTGTGTCACAGGGGGGTTTTATGACATGATCATTTGGGGTCTTCCACACACAGACATATGCATACACACACACGCACGCCCACAGACACGCACACACACAGGGCTTTGTTAACACCATGGTTACGACCATGTGGGAGTGGTTTGCAATGGAGGTGTTGCCAATTCTTGTGTGTCAATAAAAGGATGACTGCATGGGGGGCGGAGTCAGGAAGGAGTCGGGCAGAACACAGCAGAGGAGAGAGAGGGTCAAGAGGTGAAGACCTTTGGGTCTCCTGGGCTCCCGTCCTTTCTCTTCCATGTAGTCACTTAAAATGAAACTCGCTTGTGTCTTGATTCACCCACAAATATACAGTCCTAAGGTTAATGGGTTAGTAGGATCTCCAGATCCAGAGAAAAACCTAACAGCTACTAATGCCCATTGTATGGACTGATAACATCCAAAGCAGGTGCTGCACTTTGAGTCCAGTTTGTGTTCAACATGGACAGCTTCTTTTAACTCAAACAAGTAGGCTTCCTTCACTCCTCTAACACGTCCCACATCTGGGGTGAACCCCTCCAAATGCAGAATCTTGTGTACTGTAGGTATAAAACACCCATTTCACAGTCTTTTTGTCAGCTCCTCAAAATATCTGAAAAAGTAATATTTTGCAACCAGAAAACGGTATGGCACGAGGGGCCAGAATTTTACACCCTACACAGATATCTTGGCACAATAGCAAATTACAAAGTGCCACATGAAATCAAATACAATGCACTAATAACAAAACAAATAGCAAAATACCCTGTTGGCCCCTCGTCATTAAAAGAAGATCCCCAAAACCTTAAGTCACATTAGTTTGCACTAGTTTCAGCCATTGAAAGTTTTCAACTATGAATACAACGTAGCAGAGCTCCACAGGAGACAGACACTCTCAATTTACCTCATTATAAATCAACCAGTTTGCATCACATAAAACATTACTCAACAGCATTTACACTGTGTGATTATAGAAAACTATGCAGTTATCAAGCCTGTGATAGCCGTTTACATTTCAAAGACAGCCTTTCTGAAACTGGTGTAAAAAGTATTTTTCTGAAGAAAATGGGGATTACTTAATGGCTACCTGTTACATGGTGTTTAACACATGAAATAAAACAAATTAAGAGATCATATGGAGCATATCATTTACATGATATATAAAAAGCTAAATGTATACCCCAAAAGGTTGATTCTCTTTATCTGGACGTAGTGTTTTCAGTGGGAGAAACGTTTCGTCACTCATCCAAGTGACTTCTTCAGGCTCAGCTGACTGCAGGTTTCCCCAACCTGAGGAACTGACCTCACAGCCCATTGTTCATTCAGTGGGCTGGTTTCAGTCATTGTGCAAATGTACTGTTTATAAGATGATTGCAACTGAGGATGCATTGTGGTAAAGGGACTGCATGTGTGGAGAAATGTTTTCTTGTTTATGGCAGAGGATCCCCACTGGCACATGACTGTACAAACATTCCTCATCATCAGTGTCCTGATAAAAGGAACACAGGATGACCACGTTAACATGACAACACAGTGCTAGAAACAGGCTCTATATGTACACAGCTGATGTGTCTGCCCTGTCCAGTGTCCACCCACTGCCCAGGGCAGGGAACGCTACAGAAAATCACTCAGGATAGTCAATGACATTTAGTAACAATAAAAAGTAACTTTTAACATATGCAAACCTTAAAATAATATGTATGCTAGAGAGAGAGGAATGAAGGTGGAGCGAGGGGAATTGGCGATCTCCTTCAGTGAAGACTGCTGCATCCTAGGTTATGGCAGGTCGTTCCTCCCAGCAGCTGTACTCATGCAGATAGATTCTTGGAAAGTGGATCATTGTTTGTTCAGTAATGAGTCAACACAGCAGTATTCTCTAAACGTCTTCTCTCAAAGACTTTAATGCAATGAACCGAGTCTTGCTGTTGAAAGCATTAGAAAGTAGCCGAGACAGTAGATATAGTTCCATTTTTAGATTGGCTTTACAAAGTTTAAGTATATTATTTACCTACTTTACTTATTCTTATGAAATGGGTGCTGTGAGGTTTGGCGTAGCCACCCTCCGCTGATTCCCTAGAAACTTATCCTCATTGAACGAAAACAAGACAGACAGCGATCGATCTTTGTTGGACTTGCAAGCAAGGGAAGCTTCCCGTTGGATTCACAAAAGTACTGCTCTCGAACCCAACGTGAAATGACTCCAACGTCACCTCCCTTCTGTCATCCTTTTATTCAGTGACAGAACACCCCAGGGGAAACCCCCTGTGGTGTGTCACAAAGGTTTCAAACACTCTGTATGTGTGTGTGTTTGTGGCCTGTGTGTGTGCGTGTCTGTGGGCGTCTGTGTGTCAGTCAGTATGCATGTGTGACTGTGTGTGTGTCAGTTAAATGACCATATCATAAAACTCCCCTGCAACAGGATGTCAGGAAGCTAACATTTGTCTTCTCTTACGTGAACCAACAGTCTCCAAAGTTCACAACCCTCCTTCAAGCATTTGGCGTGGCAAAGGAATGTCTTTGTTCTTACAGTCAAACTAAGGTCTATACAGTTTCATATATACAGCAACAATCACAATAATGACAACATTAAAGTATTTACTCTAACAGGTGCCACTAAGGGACTATGTGCTGCTGTAGTACCTTTAAGGAATGATCAGCATACACTAGCAGAATACAAGCATTTTATGAAGACAACTGTCTAGAAGCTGGAATGAACTAGTTACATTAGCCATTTAGTTCCTTTCACTATCTCACGAGCATCCTGAACTGAAGGAAGTGGAATAGTTGAAATTGGCTTTGGGTTGTGAAACAAGTCAAAAGTAACCAAGTATGAACATCATCACCATCTAGTGGGAGAGAAAAAGAATGGACACGGACACACACAGTAGTTGTCCAATCTTTGCTGTGTATTATGAGTTCAGATAATTCTGAAGACACTTTTACAACGTTAAAGTCACATTGGGTTCAAATGAAAAGTAACAGTTTATAATCAAAGAGCAATTCTGATTTTATAACATTTATAAGATGTTAGATTTCACAAAGCAACACAGAGTCAAATGCAGTATGGTGTAAGTAGAAATACTTCTGTTCACCAATCCACTTTAAGAAAACCCTCAGAGGCCCAGAGCTTCTTTCTTCACGCTGCACCCCAACAGGACATTTCCAGCATCCACACACTCTGACACACACAGTGCTAAAAACACAAAACAGACATTGAAGGAATTAATGTAGGGGGAGGAGAAAGCAGAATATAGCATGATTTTTTTTTAAAGCTTCTTCTGTTATTATCGTTGCTACTACCATTCTGAGCACGGAGCCATGAGGCAGCCTTCATAGCCAGAAGCTCCCACTCGTCCTTTGCATCCATCTTGAAGCCATGAAGCCAGAGCAGAGCCAGAATGGTGGCCCACGCTTCACTGGTTGCCTAGTTCAACAAAATAAAAGACAATAAAATAAAACAGACCAGACACACACAGAAGAAATCCCACATGATTTTACTTTCTACAACCAGTAGTATTAGATATGTTTGGCTGCTTCCTTGTCACAAGAGGTCACCAAGGTGTGTAGCTCTGCGTATTTGATTTGGCAGATTATTACACTGGATGGTGTTCCTGATGTAATCCCAAAGGGATTTCTGTCTACGAGTGTGATTACCACCAGTGTTTTAGCTTCTGATATGCAGATGTTTATTTTCAAGCTGTGAGTCAGGCCTAGATTTAGTTTGACTGCATTGTCATTTATTTTGGGTTGTTTGTAATTACATCATGTTTTTTTTTTTGTTCAAATCATGGAATCAAACCTGTTTTACAATATCTGACATGATCCTTTTGTGTCATTTAAATTGACAACAGTTCACCTTTTCAGGTTTTGATTTTTCCACCTCCTCGTTGGTCTTTCCCAGTGCAGCAGCCAGAGCTGGACCAAGCAGCCAGCAGCCAGACGCCCCCTGCAGGGAGACCAACTGCAGCAAAGGGTCTCTGGGTGGCTGCTCTATTGCATCAGCTGGAAAACCAAAGATGAAATAAAAACCAAACCTGATTATGGTGTTAGATGAGAAGACAGAACTCTACATGATAAACCAGTGCATAAACACCACATTGTAAACTATGCAACAAATAAACATTTATTAATTTGAAAATTACATTTTAAAATTGTAATAATTGCATAAGAGATTTACATCACAAATCAAATGTTTAACACAGTGTGAACTTATTAAAGAAAAATAAAAGCTGGCAATAACACACCATCAGTTACCGAGGTTTTAATGAATACCATCTGAAAGTAATCAACCTGATGAGATGAAAGCTTGATTAATTATAATGTAAAGTATGCGGTTCACATGCTTTACAGAGAAAATATATGGCCAATGTATTAAATTGTTTTGATCTGATTTATTTTAATATAAGACTAAAACATTATTCAACGGCATTAAACTGCATCTCATTATCTAACCAACTGAACTAAACATTGTACAGTCACTTCCACTCAATGTTAAACTTCCTTCACGTCTACCTAGATAATACATGCTTATTTTTGTATTTTATTTTATTCTAACCCAGCAAACTATAACTGATGGCTTTACACAAATTAAGAAAATAAGAATTGACATACATGCTCTGGACCACCATACCATCTCCTACATGTAATAGGTCACGTAATTTCCTCTGTGTTTAACCGTCTGCCTATTCACAGAAAAGCCTAAATTACAAGTACAAAATATGGATTCTCACATTTATTAAAACTGATTTTGCTGTATTTACTCTTTTTATTGCTTGTTTGCTTCTCTAACTGATGCGTATGTATGGAGAAAAATGTGTTCAAAAGGGTTCATCAAAGGGTTGATCCACAAGCCCAAACCAAGCTCTATAAGTGTGTACAGTGACTTGTGTGTGACTTTTCAGGACTCACACCCGCATGCTTTAATCCACACACAAATAATGAGGCAATCTGACTCTACCTAAAACTATTTTCCAAATGCATAGGATATGATCCTTGGATCTGCATCTCTATACCTATCTATATCTCTATCACTATATATATTATATATAGATGTAGATAGATAGACATATAGATATCTATATCCACACACACCCACTTTCACTTTCTATTTAAAGATACGGACCGTTACAATGGTCATCAAAGTAAATATTGCTTGTACATACAGTACAGATACACACATCTATACATTTACATAGATGTGTAGATGTGTCATTGAGGTTCTACTTACCCTTTGCAACTGGCATACACATCGCCACGGAGTCACACACTGTAATGTAAAAATAAAAAAAATAAAAAAAGTCATACATT
>VURO01049260.1:3055-27674 GCA_015108175.1 Pelvicachromis taeniatus | reverse complement strand
GTTGGAGTTTGGGGGGGGGGGGGGGGTCAGGGCTCAGTGTCTGTAGAAGGGAATCTTCCAGTAGCAGTCCACCTTGTGTTTTTGTGCCACGGTGTGTCACAGCAAATTCTCTTTTAAATTTGTGCTGATGACACACGGGTGGAAAATCTTCTCAGTTAGAAAGAAGAGGATGCCTGCACTGTGACAAGAAAAAGAAAAGCAGTGGTGGAGTTGAGTTGAGGGAATCTAAATTGCGTGGTCACCCTCACGTGATATTTAGGGGAAGGTCGGCAGGTTAAAACACGTCAAACCCACAGGGCCAACTATCGGAGGTACCACTGAATCATGTTCTGCTTTGTGGTTATGCAGCATATGGTGGCACAGTTTTGAGTGGTTAAGACAGATTTGAATCCTCTTTTCGACACAGTTCCCACGAGTGTAGAGTCAAATCATATGCCGACAATGAAGAATAAGATTACAGGCTTCCTCCCTCCTCTGATATTACTTCATACCTTTAGGAAACTAATCAGGAAAAGGATTAGATTTGTCTTCTTTATTCACGTTTCAATCACTGGAATCCGCTTTTTCTCGAGCTGATATTCAAATGAAGGATTTCAAGATGATTTTTAACCCCAACAAACTTCCACAAGAGTCAAAACCTCTAAGGATGGTAATTTTAATTCATTTTACAATCACAGCTGTCAGGTTGGTAGATGTAAGGCTAGATTTAGCTAACAGAAAAATAACAGCTATCTGTGTGGTTGACTGATTGGTTCAGATAGTAAGGTTCCCATGCTGTTTTTAAAAATGGAACCAGAATATGGTCTTAATGTTTGTACACCTCCCAGCAAAAATAGAAACACTCATATGGAACAAAGGGGAATCAGCTATAAAACCTTTAATGTTGTTTCCTCGATTGAAGACAAATCTCTTTACATTAAAAGATTGAGTAACTTGAAGGGAAGTTGGAGAGTTTATGTAAATTGTGGCGATATTGGACACGGAAACAGCAACGAGCATCTGCGATGGGGAAGTACTCGGTCGCGATTCTGTGAATTAAGAGGTTATCTCAAGGTCTGGGGCTTCCTGTTTCCCACGAAGCTGCAGCAGTCTTTTTTAATGTCGGCAACTTTAAAGCGTAAGGGCACAAGCATTGTGTGAGTAAAGTTTAGTTTCCATTTGTCAGACTGTAATGAGGGCAAAGTCAGGGTAAAAGGTTGTTGCCCTCGCCTTTGCCTGGCCTTTACGTGACTGACTCACTGTTTATGCTGATTTGCTGAAATGGGTGCCGTTTTGGTCAGAGGTAGGTGTTAAGAATAAACACAGAAAAGCATCTCGACTGTCGCCCCACATGTCTCGAATACTGCACTGACAGAAATAGACCTGATGAGAGAATTTCACTTAATGTGACGTGGCTGGTAGAGGGAGCTGTATGGTGTTGTTTATTGATGATAATGCGTCTCAGTCACTACCTGAAACGATTTTTACACTCTTCCTCAAAGAATGCTGCTCTGCATTTGGCCTCCTATAGGATTACCAGGAAGGTCTCTATAAAAGCTCAGCTCCATGAATCAGGGACATACAAGTGCTTAGTGGGTTTAAGGTGCCTGCTGGTGTTGCCTTTTTATTTGGGGTTTAAGCTCTAATGCTGCCACTCCCCTGGTTGGTCCCATTCCCCAGATGCCAGGGGCCCCTCTGATATAGCACTGAAAGAGCCTGGTGGAAAATAAAGGTCCCATCTTCATTCTACATGGAAGCAAAGCTGATGTATAATTTACAGATATATAACTCTCAGAAGAGAATGCATTGCATATATAATTCAAAGACATTTTTTTCACACCTACTTTGGAGACAGATCTGGAAACCTTCAAAGCAGGAGAATCAAAGTGGTGCTGTCATAGCAGAGCGATAAGGGCCTGTGTCACTCTAGTGGGCGTTGAAAGTTCATATCAGTAGAGGTTATAAAATGAAGTAACTCTTCTAATAAGTCAGAAAATCTGTGCACATGTCTTGATCTTTCTAGTAATTTCATGTGCATGGGGGAATGTTATCATGTTGGACTGTGAGTCACCAAGCAAGTAATGACAAATGAATATGTTGTGGTAACACACTTGTGCCCACCTGACTTGATGGCAATCTGAAGTAATAGACTCCAGGCTACTCTCACCGATAATCATCACAAGAAGTGGAATGGCAGGCAGGTGTTTTTCCTGGTTTTGATGGTGAGCTCGGATGTTTTTACAGCGTTGTTAAGTGAGTGCAGCAGAACAAGGTGCATGACACATACACATACACACACAAGGTCGGAGTTATGCCGTTGGCTGTTTACCGTAGTTTTATGAATGAAAGTGAGCTCACCGTGAGGCTGTCCTGTTAGTCAGACAGGTGTCAAATTCTTCTCATTCTGACCGCCTCTACCAGCTTCACTGATTTCAGAGAGTGGAACAGAAAGCGCTTTATTATTGTCCAAGTATCTGTCTAAGACCCCCTGTTTCAAAGATATGTGTTACCAGAGTAGAGAGCATTTTTTTTTTGTTTAGGAAGGTGGCTTGATTTCCAGGCAATAATGTGCATTGTGTTGAACCAAATGAGCTTGACTGAATGTTTATTAAACACTTTTGTGCAGTTTATCCTTTGCACAATCTCTGTATGACTATTATACAGTATTTTAATATAACAGTGTTTGTCTCTCATAAATTTTATTGTTGCAGTGCGATTTGACAGGCTTCCAAATCCAGTGCATTTCTCATTTTCTCTAGCTGTGCTACATTGCTCCGCTCATGGTCTTACTAACAGATGTGGACCCCAGGGGTCACATCTTGGCTAATGATGAGACACATTCAAGGGAACATCAACTAACCAGACAAAGCAAATGAGGAGGAAAGGGCAGAAACAAATACGTAATAAAGACAAAAGGGGGAGTGAAAATCAAAAGAGAGAAGAAAAATAGTCGGAAATCTTGGAACATTTTCATAAGTATCATGAGGCTGACGGCATTATACATGCCTTTGATTACTGTATGCCGCCCTCAGTCATTTCACATGACATTTTCCACAGCGGTGGCATTTCCAGCTCACAGTTGGGCACGTTTTGTGTCAGAGGATAAAGTCACCCCCAGAGTGACAGATGGTAGATCAGGCCCAGCAGGGAGAGTGGAGAGAGAGAAGAGAAGGCAAAGGGGCTGTCCCACAGTCACAAAAGTGTTTAGGGTCAGAGGTCGGGGAAGCATCTGCTCTGGCCTGAGGGGACATTGCAGTGCTGGGAGAGACCTGTTGCCGTGGTGTGTGCTGCTGGTCCTTTCAGCGTGTGGGTGGATCTTTATCTCAGATTCAGGACAAACACGATCTATTACAGTCAGTTTGCGTGGGAGTTAACCACACACACACACACACACACACACACACACACACACACACACACACACACACGCACGCACGCACGCACACACACACACACACACACACACACGTGATTATTCTGTCCACAGGGAGCACATCCACTGAAAGGAGAAGCCACATACTTGTAGCCGACTTTGTTGCCCAGGAGGATTTGTACGCTGACCTCAAGTCAGACATGAGGTGACCTTTCACCTCTGGCTGTAAAAAATATAGCAGGCTATCTCTTTGAAGACGTGCAGGAGATATCTTACCTTAGAAAGAGAAAACAGATCAATTCAAAGAGTCAGCAGTCTGCTGACAGCTGCATCCCTTTTGAGAGGAGACCACTGCAGGTTTGCACTTCCATGAAAGCTCCGGGGCTCAAACACAAAGGTGCCTGCAGTTCCTCTGTTGGCCGCTTGGGCTGGTTCCAAAAGCAAAAGCGTCTCTGTAGACTCCCACTTTAAAAAGTCTGCAGCACAACTAACCTGTTTTGATTTTCCCCGTTGCCTTCTATCACACCCTGTAGATATTGTCAGTGACTGGAGTCCTGGGAGCAGTGTTTTACTTCCCAAGGACACAACCTTGAAGGGGGCAGGAAATGCACGTTGTTATCTTTTTATAGAAAAAACTTTTTGATTGCACCTTTTTTTTAAAAAGCAGCACTTGGAAGCAATATAAGGCAAGATCCAGTTCATAAAAACTGCATCAAGGTCACAGTTTGTTTCCTGTTTCGGGGGCTTTATGCCCTTTTCAACTTGCTATTACTTGCTGTTTGGTTCGGTTTAGGCAGCAAAAACTGCTGGATTAGCACCTTGCATTTACTTGTGACAGCAAGGTGCGTCACTGATGTAGCGCCCTGAGAGTGAGAACAGGCGTTTGAGTAAGCGTTCAATGCCGTTCCATAGACACGAGTATCAATCTTCTCTCTGAACTTGTGACGTAAGAGCAAAGAGACAAATTACATTAAATGTCAAATTGTTTCTTAAGAGAAAGACGCTCAGCAGCCTCGTGTGCCACTGATTGGGCGCACACTCAGAGCTGCCTCCTTGAACTCTTTCATGTCACATCAGAGGTGTTCTGTTAGTCTCTTATGATTGCTCTGATCATATTCCTTCTCTGATTTAGTCTGCTGTCCTAACACGGAGGTGTTGGCAGAATGAGAACTCCCGCCCACTAACCTTTATTTGAGCTGTTATATCAAAATATGGCCTTGACCCACAGCTCATTGCTTGCTCTTGCTAACGTCTCAGCTGTTGCTCACTAAGTGAAATGCAAATGCCTCTACGGTTAATTTAAAGTAAAAAAAAAATGATATATGAGGTTATTTTCCTTGACTTGTGCACATGATAAATAACCTCGACGTGCAGGTTGGACTCTCCCAAAGGGGCTTCTATTGTTACCATGGCAAGCCAGCAACCACACATCACTATTTAATCTCAACATGTCATATAGCCGTGGTAAATATGACCAAATTAGCGCCGACATATTTTACATTTATCCCGCTGTAGTGGAGGCCACATACTTGCGGGTGTCTGCTGGTTACCCATTGTTGATAGCTAGGCACCTTGCCAGGCCAGCCATAGCGTGGTGTAATGGGAAAAAAGAAAGATGAATAGACTCTGGGGACCCAAGGACACTCTGTTTAGTTTCTTAATTTGCCTGAAGTTGGTGGCTGAGAGTGAAAGAGTCAGCAGGTGGTAAACGGGGTGAAAAGCGACAGGAAGAAGTGTGAACGTAAAATTGTTTATGCCACAGTTACATTTTGTCCCGGCCCCAAAGTTCACTGAGTGACAAAGAACTCAAATCGGGGGACTTGAGACTTTTCTAATGTATACATGATGATCAACACATCAAATAAACTGCAAACACAATGTTGACCCTGACTTAATTCTTTGCACAGATTCAAGATAGTGCTGAAAACGTATCCAGCAAAAGTACTTTGCTGGATAGCAAAGAACTCATTGCGATGTTCAAGAAACTAGTTTGAGAGGATTTGAGCTTTGCGACATGGCCCATCAGTAAACGAGTACACTGTGGGGATGGACACGGTCAGCAACAATACTCAGGCAGGCGGTGCTGTTTAAATGAAGCCCAGTTGGTACCAGGGGGCCCAAAGTGGGCCAAGAAAATATCCCCCACACCGTTACACCACCACTTACAGCCTGAACTGCTACAAGACAGGATGGATCCATGCCTTCATGTGGTTTTTACTAAATTCTGACTCTACCATCCAAATGTCACAGCAAAAATAGAGATTTATCAGACCAGGCAACATTTTCCACACCTGTTCTTAGCTGACAGGAGTGGCACCAAGCACGGTCCTCTGCTGCTGTAGCCCATCTGCTTCAAGGTTTAATGTGTCGTGCCTTCAGAGATACTCTTCTCTTGGTATCTGACTTTCTGTTGCCTTCCTATCAGTATGAAGCAGTCTCGCCATCCTCCTCTGACATCAACAAGGCATTGAGAACTGCTGCTCACGCGATACTTTCTCCTTTTTACAGGCCATTCTCTGTAAACTCCAGAGATGCTCGTGCAGGAAAGTCCCAGCAGATCAGCAGCTTCTGAAACGCTCATAGCAGCCCGTCTGACACCAACAACCACGCCACATTCAAAGTCACTTAAATCACCTTTCTTCCTCATAATGCTCAGTGTGAACTTCAGCAGGTAGTCTTGCCTCGATGCATTGGGGTACTGCCATGTGATTGGCTGACTGGACATTTGCGTTAACGAGCAGTTGAATCCAGTAATGTGGCCGGCGAGTGTATACAGTCTTTCTGTTCCAAACTGGGGTCTGCTTTTCACCAGTGCCAAAGGAAACACTGAGAAACCCTTTAAGAAGACTTTCTGGAACATTTCAGAGTCTATTTCTGCCCAAATCTAATTCTGTCATATAAACATATGGGAATTACCTCGCTGGACACTCACTCGCTCTGTAAAAATGCTTAAAGCATTGTCTTCCCACTACTGAACCTGATGCAATCCAAAGCCAGAGGTGTTTCCATTAGGAACACTGAGACTCATGGCCGTATTATATCCGGGACACAGGATGTTACCAACAGAGGGGAACCAATGTCATTTGCAGACAGCTTATGCTTAAACCTCTGCCGCACGCACCTGTGCTGGAAAAGAAAACAGTTGGGAAAGGGTTTTCCCACATGACTGGAGGACTTCCAGTAAAAAACAGAAAAAGATTAAAGTGTGGAAATCAGAAAGCACCTTGACTTTTCATCTGGGTGGCTGACAAAGGGGGGCGAGGAGGACATACGAGAGGGTCAGAGGTGAACAAAAGAAAGAGAGCAAAGAAAATGGAAAGAAAGAAATCGCATAAAAGGATAGAGGAGGCCGAGAGGCTGTGGTGGTTGTGGATTGCCATGACAACGCCCTCTCTATCCAAAGTGTTTTTATGTTCTGCTGCTCTCTGCTGGATCCAGGCAGATGACTAAAGGCGTGCCAGGCCTCATGAGGAATCGACAGCCTGGAAATACTATCAGTTGCCTGTGACCTTACAGGACTAGCTGTTTTCTCTCTTTTGGAAACTCCACACAGAAACTGTGCACAGGTTGGATACTGACTGCAAATCACTGCTGCTGTCCCAAAAAAGAAACAATCACAGGGCAAAAGAAAATGAAGAAGAGCCAAAAATGTTCCTGCTAAAATGGTTTTGAGAGTGGACTACTGTAAACATCGTCTTATCCAAAGCTTCAGACAGATTCAGACAGATTTTTAGCTCAATGGCAACGCTGCTCTATTAGTGATACGACCCACCACTTTAAGATGAAACGGCACCTTTCCAATCAGTTCAACACTCTAAACCATTTCTACTACAAGTCTCTGCCACTCAATCGCACACACATTCACGGGGTTAATTATTTTTTATAAAGGATACTTCAAATGTCTGGATGATTGGGTGGGTTTCTGTGAAACCTGCATGAATTCTAACAACTATGTTGATCCCTTAAAACTTTTATTTCTCTGAAGTTCTGGGTTACTGCAAAACAACACCACAATGAATGTAATGCTTTCCAGCCTCAGCTCCTTCATTTAGCAAATGTTAGTAAGACAACATGCTACACTATTGTGGTGAGCGATACACAGCTAAACAGCTAATTTGTTAACTCTGACGTCGTAAGTAGTCTGATTACTCATATTTATTACAGCTCAGAATAAAGTAACTGCATGTCTTTGTCCTCTCTTTCTCCCCTCACACCCAACCGGTTGAAGCAGATGGCCCCGCCCCTCACTGATCCTAGTTCTGCTGGAGGTTTCTTCCTGTTAAAAGGGAGTTTTTCCTTCCCACTGTCACCAAAGCACTTGCTCATAGGGGGTCATACAATTGTTGGGGTTTTCTTTGCTTTCTTATATTATTGTAGGGTCTTTACTTTAAAATGTAAAGTGCCTTGAGGCAACTCTTGTTGTGATTTGGCAATATATCAATAAAACTGAATTGAATTGATTTGACTTGAATCTTTCCTCAATTACATCCATTGATGGATGGAGATCTAACTCTAGTTACCTTGTTTATGATTTGAATCCCTGTATGAGTGCACTGACAATGTTACATGACCAGCATTTCTGCTTTTTGTCAGATTTTGTCATTGAAATGCTTCAAAATCACCAGCACAGTAATCATGATCAGTCCCTACGCAGTCATAAAGGGAGGAGTGGGACAGACTAAACCAATTGTTTTGTACCTGGCTTTTTAAAATAAGAGCAAATGGGGACTCTTGGAGCCAGCCATTGTAGTTTTTGGTAAACAATTTTCAACGCATTTCTTTTTACACTGTAGTACACAAAAACTCGGTGTTTCCAGTTCCACGTAAACGCTGCTAATTTTGCCCACACTGATCACAATACAGTTGTAGTTTGGACTGACACTTTTTCCTAACTTGGATTAATTTGAAAAAGTGTGTGAACTGATGACACACAGCTCTGCACTTGAATATTTATACCTGTCACATGAGGTGAGACATCGCAGGTGGTGATGGGACCAAGCCCGACTAGGAGGCTGCCTTTTACAGACACTTCTTGGTTCACAGCCTTTCAGAAAAGGCCCCACTTCCTTCTGGTAAAGCCATCAGGATCTACTGACCAGGCAGTGAGGGAGTTGAGGTGCAGCAGAGAAAAAAAAAGCAACAGAAGAGAGCAAAGAATATGAGCGAAGAGGAGAAAAGAGAACTGGGATTCTAACTAGACATCTTGGCGATTCAGTTAGTCGGTCAGTGTGACCAACGATGCTTCCGGAAACCCATTTTTAACATTTTTTCCCCTAAAAATAAACTAATCAGTTTATAATATGCTAAAAATAATATTTTAGCATAAACAAAAACAGACTCTTGTGATGCGTACACATACATCTAAAGTGTCCTTGAGCAAGATACTGAATTACTACCAGCTCCTTATGTGCTTTGTGGTTGGACCAAACGTTTGAAACAGAAAATGGGGAGAAGAAAAGAGGCTGTTGTTACACGTGTGGTGTATGCAGGTATCAATGGCAACTTACAAATCAAGAAGCTGCCATGAAGGCTCGAAGTTACAGGGAAAGTAGACTGATACTTCAGCAGACAGTATTTCATATGAGGCGAGCCATAAATGTCATCAATAAGCAGAGAGGCTACAGTTTGCCTCAGCAAAAGCCGTATATAAAGACTGTCTGTGGTTTTATTCTCTTTGGACTCGCTGCAAGACACTTTAAGAGCTCCCGGGTCCCCTCCTTCATTGCATCAAGGTTTGTTTTTATTTTCCCCCACTTTAAAAAAAAAAAATACAGATGCTGTCACCCACTTACTTGTACTACTGCTTGCTCTCATGGAAAATGTAAAAGGGGCCCAGCCTTTGAGGTCAGACTGTCATTGCCAGTGAAAGGTGGCCAAGTCACAAAACAGATGTTTACTGTTTTTCTAAAGATGATTTGTTCTCTGCTCAGTGTTGACTCGGGTCCAGCTATAACCTCGGTCACCTTAATAGAGTGCTGAGTTAGAGTGGGAAGATGGGGTCACAATGGCGGAACCAGGTGATGATGTTACCCTGTAAACGTGGGACTGTAGGCACATAAATTCCATGGGAACTTTATGAAAGTTATGATTCTGACAGGTGAGCGGATTTGTCCATAATTCAAGCAAATGTGCAATAAAAATGATTGGCTGAATCACACGTAGGAAAGTTGTGTCTGCGCACTCCTGGATGTGTCACCCTGCATAAGCAGCGAGTATGAATGACTTTTAGGAAGCCTTGGTGTATTTCTGCCTGTGTGTAAGTGCAGCATGTGCCGCGATGCGTCTGCAGAGGTAGTCATGGCCCGGGTAAAGGTCCCTCCACAGAAGCCATTAAGCAGTGCGTCTGCTGGAATAATGTGTTTGACTTGGCTGCAGCAAAGCAGCAGGTGCTGGGAGGACCGGCTTGGAGCTCCTGCTCCCTTTCCTGCTTTGATCTACAGGCCAGGGACCAGCCTTCCCTTCTTGGTGACTTTCCCTTCCATCTTTTCTTTGCCTTCCTGTTGCTTCCCCTTTGTTCCTCCCTCTTCTGTGCCATTCTCATTATCCCTGCCCTTGTTTGCTTATCTCTGTTGTAGGGTTTAAATGTTGCTCTTTAACCTTTATGTTTTCTTTCTCTAAGGCAGGTTTCATAGTTGCTAACAATTACATTTTTCAACTGTCAACAGATGGTTGGTGCAACGCTGTCTCACCGCTAAAAGAAATCGAGTTACATAAAATAAGGCTTTTTGTGTTCTTGATCGGAGTGACATGAGAAGTGTGATCTTGTGTCTCTTGTCTGGATATTAAAAATTAAGTTATGGCCTGCAGGCAGTAACATATGTTTAGTTTAATGTTAATAGCAACTCTAAACAACCATATAGATGTAAATGACTTCCTGGCAACTTTTACAAGAGACAATACACTTTCCATTGTAACTTTATGGTTGCTAAGGAAACTTAGAGGTGCTACTTTTAGACCATAGATTGTAAAAAATGGCTGTAGCTATTATGATGCCACACATTTGTTTTGGAGCCTTGAGTTTGGCACGTGGAGTGTAAATTCCTATTAGCAGACTTATTACTGACAGTTATTAACTAGCTTTGTTAGCATATAGTTAATGTGTGGGTCCTGTCATATCCTTAAGTCTCGTCCACATATAATGTGATTTGCTCCTTGCACATCTCTTTTTATCTGACAACTGGTCACTAGCGGACATTCCAAGCCCCAGTGGTGTAGGTAACCCTTTAAAGTATTTACTACTCTATTATATATCAGCCAGGAGTGTTGTTCCATCACAAGGACAAGCAAGGCAAGCAGTGCTTCCCCAGCCAAATCCAAAAACAGACATCAATTAAACATATCAAAGTGAAAATGGTCTCTCTTCTTTCATCTCAAACAGTGTTTTGTTGTTAAGTTTCTTGCTTGTTTCACATCTAGTCTTTACCGCAATTAGAAGATGTTTTTGTGTGTCTGTGGTGGTGATAGTGGGGTGTCTCTGCTTTCCTTTCTGTGAAAGTCACCACGTGCCAGGTATCTCTTTTTCCCAATATAGGCTTAATTTGGGTTTGCTGATCATTGCTGTTAGCCTCTGTGTATGCCCCATTAGACTGTATGGGCACCTCACATCTACCTGCTAATTAATGCTAAGTGACATACAAATAAAAGACCAGACTCTGCACAGAATTTACTGCACTGGAAGTCATTAAAACCCATCAAAAACATATGAGTGAGGTCCGGTTCACTCGCTCAGACTCAAATTAGCCGAGTTGTGGCCTACCAGACTGTTATAGGTGAAATGTGGACAATAAGCTAGAGACCAAACAGGTTATTTTTGGGGTTTTGTAATCTGGTTCCTTTTTCAGCCATAAATATGAAGCCCACAACTTGCAAATTTTAGCTTCAAATTCAACGTGAAGACAGAAATGGTGCACATTTTCACAAATAACTATTTGCAAGGAAGCATTTTTTAATCACACTTAATGTCCAACTACCCCTTTAAGGTATGCCTACACTTCACATGGGAATGCTTGTGTTATAAATCCAAAGTTTCTTCCACTTGTGTATTTCTTCCTGGTTACTCTCTTACTGTTTCTGAGTCAAATAGTACTAAATCCAGACCTTTTCTTATAATATATTGCTAAACATGTGTATTTGAATAAAACACAACACCACACTTCGCATCAACAAGATGTCATGACACTTAAAGTTTAACACGGGCATGCAGGAGATGAGTCATAATTTCAGCTCTAGAGTTTCTTCGTCTTTCTGTCCCAGCCTCAAGGTAAAGCCATTATGCTTGAAACGAAAAAGCACCAAAAGGTAGCCCACTTTGGAGAAACAGGGGAGGGAAACCATGAAAAGCAAAGCCCAGGGCTGTCTGGGGGCTTCGAGAAAGAGAGAGTTGCCTTTATTGAAGAAGCCCACTCCCATGCATTCCTCTGCCAAGAGCCCTCGCCTCCCTGGAGAAAGCGAAGATGAGAGGCTGAACTCATATACAGATGGGGGTTCATGGGCTGGAACTGCTCCAAACACACACTGAAGCACAAAAAATAATGCACCTTGTTCCTCTGTCTCCTTCCTCACTCATTGTTCTGTCAGTCAGGATGGTTTTAATGCTGTGATCCACAGTGGGGAATCTCTATTTCCTGAATGGGCAACACACGCAGGGTTTGTAAAGCAAATCTGATTGATTTATTGGTTTTGGGGGGGCTGAGGTAGGTGGAATATTAGATCCTCCTTGGAGATCTCATTGTTGGTTAGTGAGAGCAAAAGCCCTGGTGTAAAAAAAACAAAACAGGAGAGAATTTCCACTTTCTCGGGTACGGTTTCACCAAACTCACAGTGGGAGAAACATTGTTGTGAAATGTTTTCGGCTCGCGGAGCTGTGAAGGGGTTGAGAGTCTTGTGTATACTGGAAGAAAGGAGTAGTCCTCTGACATTCACAGATAATTTCAGTTTTCACGTTGGGGTGTCTGTCATAACACTTTACGGATACAGTGGCACTGGAAAAAGCATCTAAAAGCTTTAGTTCGTCCATGTCTCTCAGCGGTTTGACGGTACGCTGGCAATACAGTCTGGCTGATCCGTAAAACTTGCGGTTGCAATCTGGAGACCACATGTTGTGTCTTTTCACTAAGAAAGGTTTCTGATTTCATGTACTATTTAAACTTTTACAGCTATATCAGTTTTTTTGGTTTTTTTTTTACTGTACATTTATTAGTAATGAAAATGAAAAACTCAGGCAAGCCTGGGGATATGGCTTAAAGTCAGGAATGTAGCACACTGAGCACCGATAGAGACTAACAACACATTATTTTCATTGTTTTTGTTTTACTGGTATATTTTTAGTGTTTCTGTTAGGCCAATCACTGCAGAGAGCGCCGCCCGCTGCACCGGGGCCTTGAATCATCTTTTATATTGCCGTTCCCCGTTCTGTTCCATAACTTATTTCCTTAAATCAATACCCAGACAATGAGTTGTAAATTACCAATCAAGGAGAAAAGGGGAAAAAACTGCGTTCTCATGACCAGTGGGTTAGATTTAAATCATAACCTTTATTTCACAAAGTCAAAACAGGAACATTTCAAGGAGGAAAGATGTAAGTCTAGACTTGAATGAGCTGGCAATAGTTCAGCGATGGAGACAGGTGAACAGACGGAAACAGAATTACTTCAGCTGAGAGCCACTAAATCTTCACTGTCTTTTAAAAAGTGGGTATAGAAAGCGTTTGGATATTAACATTAATGCCTGTGACCACATACGTGAAAGTGACGAACCAGAAATGAACGACGAACTACAACGCTTTGTATTATTATTCTTTTTTTAGTATTTCTTTGGAACCATAGACTGTATATAAAAGATGGAAATGTTTGAAAAGCAAAGTCAGTGTGGAACTATGGGAAAACAACTTTCTGACTTCACCTCTCTGAATGTTATCGTGCTAAGTTTATGGGTTCAGTCATGGTTTGTGTCACTCTGGATAAAATATTCGGTTTGTTTTCCGAATCGTGATTATGCCGTGTTTCAAAATGGAAACCAAATTTAACATACACCAAGCAAAGACCAGGTCTAGCAAGCTCAGGAGTGTGTCTGCTTGTGTAGTCCAAGAAAGATAAGATCAGACAAAAAAATACCTGCTTGGTAGAGAAAACAGGGGAAAAAAATCAAAGCCACTCAGGAGGTATGTTGTTGGCACTGAAGCCAGACGTTCCTCAAAGGTTCAAGAATCTAGACGACAACAACCTTTGCTGCTGCTGCTAGCCACTGGTCGATGACAGCCCTCTCCCGTCATCCCTGGCTATTGTTTGGCCAGTGATTGACTGAGGAAGGTGTTTGTTGTTGCTGGAGCCTTATCTGTGTTTCTTGGAGTTGGCAGGAACACAAGGCTGCTGCGTTAGCACGGCTGTCTGATGAAGCTGACCAGATGCAAAACATCATGTACAGTTCAGCTAATTTCTCAAAAAATGTCCGTGGCGAGAGTTTCTTTCAAAAAGAGAGAAAGCAGGCGCGAGGCCGACCGTAAGGATGTGTCGAGAAAACCGATTTCGCTCCCTTTAAAGAATGAAAACCAGCATTTTGCAGTCTCTGCCTTCTCTGGAGAGCATGTCAGCGCTTGCTAATAAGCAACACTGGCATTTTTATTGAAAGGTGAGGCATTTAATTTTCAAACCCTTTCTTTCCATTATTGCTTTTTTTTTTATGTCACCCAGTGCTCATTTTCTAGAGCTGCCAGGGCCTGAGACTATCCAGCATGCTTTGCAAAGTCCCCTCAGAGAAATATCAATTTCACAGAGCAGCTTTGAGAGCGCTCTCGCTCTTATTTAGCGATCCACTGGGTGAGCGTCTGCTACTGCCAAAGAATTCATATTATCACCTAAATTACCGTTCACCCAAGACCCATCACCGACTCCCTGGAGTGTTGTTATGTTAGGATATTAACTTGGAAGCGCAGCGCTTTTGTTCATTGGCATTTTCATTTTGCACCCCTTAGTGACTGAATAACGGGGGGCCCGTCATGTTGCACAAAAGAAAGAACGTGAGCCCGCAGAGTCTGAAAATTCTCATAAGCTGTCATGAAAGCGAGGGCAACTTCCCTCGTCACTGTCTATTGTCCCAGCACAAAATATTGAAATTGTGCTCATGTCGGGCCTGCTTTTTCCCTCATCGCTCAAATAAAATGAAAGCTGAAAGAAAAGACATTTCTCATTTGTGCCAAGCGCTACGTCAGCCTTTTGATTTTTAAGTCGGGTCGCTGAAGTTTACAAGAAAGAACAGTACATGAGAAAATGGGCATATAAGCTTCTAACCTGATGTTCTTGATGATTATATGATCTGGATGAGCCGCTGACAAACTGAAAAAGGTGTTACAAATCAGTGTTACAAATCAATTTGCTGAGCTTTAGTGAAACCCCACATATGCACTGTTGGCTGAGGACCAAACACCGCGTGCATATCCATGTAATCATGCTGTTTTCTAAATATATCTGCACACTTAGTGGTACAGTCAGTGTTTTTTTCTCTTTTTAGTGTTATTTTAAAGAAAAATCGGTGTGTACTCTACACTGATTAGTGTGTAATTACATCTTCCAACTAACTGATACGTTCCCGTCTTAACCCCCTAATAAAAAGAGCAGGCATCGGTTGGTGGACGCCGCCATGTTGAATACAGATTATATACCTGGCTGGAGAGCGGCCCCTGGAGAACTCGCAGGTGCTTGTGTGCTGTGGAGGCGAGTCTTAATGTGTGCCTGCACCTTCAGACTCAAGATAAGAAGGAAGAAATTCCTTTGGAAGTTTTTTGTGTGGACTGATGGTGAGTTTGTAAAGCAACTAGAGATTTGCTCCCTACATGTAATAGCACCACATCAGATTAGTGCAGACTCCTTGGATGTGACCGGGTTTACCCTTTCCTGACATTGCGGGCCGTCTGTTGTGGTTGATTTGTAAACTGATTCTTAGAGACGTTTGCTTTTATTCACTCGGTGTTATCCGAGCACGTCATCCCTGGGAAATCTTCCGTTCCGTTCCAGCGGATGTTGGAAAGCTCTTTTTCAGACGCGGTATCGGATTGCATTCACCAGCACACCCTCCCCTCCGTCCCTTGCCCAAAGGAGCTCCATCTGGGTGCTGCTGTTTCCTTTACCATTTATGTTGGCACGGACAGCAGCACCACCATGTCCAGAGAGCACTTCTCTGCCTGCAAAACAGGAAGAACGCATTGCTTTCAGATAGACACTGGAGACAGAAAACAAGGCAGCCACGATCCAGACAGAGGAGGATGGTAACGGGAGATTTTGAGCTGGTGCGCAGCCAGTTTCTGCACTTGGCATCGTCTTACTGGATCGCATGGGACGACCTCTCTGTCCCGGCAACCTGTGAGGTTGGGATATTTAATGGGCCAACTCTGTTTGTCGCATATCTTCTTGGTGTAAAAAAAACACATCTAAGAATTCAGTTTGCCTTAGCCCTGAGCATGAAATATAAGCTGATCATAGACACTGATCGATGGCAGTGACAAAGCAGTTACTTGGACAGGTGCTGAGGTTTCTGGCTGTGCTTGGACTTAAAATCAGAAATTCCCATGAATGTCAAAACCCGGTGTTATTGCAATCCTTTATTCTCAAACAGCTGCTGATCTCAATCCCAGACTGCTTCAAGTCCATTTCTTTTGGCAACGAGCATGTTTTTATTGACAGCAACAGCCTTTTAGTGCAATCAGGAAGGGACAGCGGAAAGTTACTGCACACTCACCTTTCCCACACTTTCTCAGCCTCGTTAGCAGGCCGATATGTTCTGGCTGTGTGTTCTGTGGGTTTGAACCCAATGGTCAAACGTCTGACCTTAAATCTGCACGAGCACCTTTGTAATCTGGGTTTGAATCCAGGCTCTTTTTAACTAGTGGTATGATTATTGGCTGAAGTGTAAAGTTCAAATCCCAGATGTATGCCATGAGCAGCCTCGTGGGGTGCAGGGCTTCAATTTTCACTACTTTACATATCCCCAGTGAAATGAGCACAGCCGCAAGAGCGTGATGAGCTCCAGCAGCATAAAGTGGCAACTGTCTGGTGTCACCACAGGCCTGGGATCAAAGGCGGTCACTGCAAGGCCGACCGGACTTTGATAGGGCTGCAACCCATTTTCACATTCAAGTCAGTTTAAGAGACTATGTAGTTTTATTGAATTAACTTTATTTGTTAACCTGGCATTACACCGCAATGTTTAAAACTCATTACAGCAGGTGTAAATGCCGAGCCTGTAAGCTCATGATCATAAACACCTCAGTGCTGACTCTTTCTATCAGGAAGAAGAAAAAAAAAAAGGCACAGGCACATGAAAAGGTGGCTCGCTGGTAGAGGTCGGCCACGTTCCCATACTGTCAGTCAGCTGATGATGGGTTGTCTCCGCGTTGGACAACTGCAGTGTCGGTGCAGAGGGGACGCATACGTTAGCATGCAGACATGCGCAGGCCTTTTGCTCAAACATCTGCTGGCACGTCTGTGCCCTCTGCGACTGGAGTGCAGACGTTTGAGGGGAGGTTCTGTTAAATATTTGTCCCGCTACGTTCTTTGAGATGAACTCTGTTCTCAGCCAAGCGCACCCACCCACCCATTAACCTGTCCCCAAGCGAGCCACCGTGCGAGAAAACAAAACACTTCATTAAAAGCAGAGCACGTGCCTCCACGTGCTGCGCCACGCTCAAACTCACACTAGTTAGGAACACTACACACAAAGCCTGGCGACCATAGAGGGACATTAAAGCCAGAAAATCCAGGTTTGATTCAGGTTTTCTTTCTTTTCACAGAAGAATAGTCGATTTGAGGTTTCACGAGACAGAAAAAGAACAAAAGCTGCTGCTGATCATGCGTATCGCTTTCAGCAAAAAACTTTTACCGTGACAGTTTGTTGACTTGTAGCTAAAGCGAGCGGTCGCAGAGGTGGCGAGAGACGGTTTCTTCTTCACGCACGCCTGCCCAGAAGGGCTTCTCGAGCGCTTAACGACCTCGCTTTAAGCGCTCGGAACATCTCGACACGATGTTAATTTACCACGAGGACCCTTCAGGCAGGCATCCGTTAAAAACCTTAAAGTGTTGAAAGTTTCACAGCCAACGAACAATCAAATGACAGCTTGTTGAAAAACGACATATTGCAGGCTTTTATTTTCTTTTTCTGTTTTTAATGCCGTCCATATTCCATGTGCTTGAGTTTGAGGGCCGGTGAAAACGACACGTCGACAATCGCGCTGTCATTTTTCACGATTTGGAGCTTGCCGAATTTAATGCTCTTTTGCTTCCAGCCATCAAGTACACAGAGCAAAGTCAGTAGTTTTGTTTAGCATGTGTAACGCATTGGTGCACTCGCATCCTCACGCGAACGTCAGCAGATCAGAGCGTAAGCTTGGCCAGCTCCTTCTTCTTTTCGTTGTATTTAGCGCTGAGATGTCCTACAGCCCGTGCGTGCTCTTCATCCACCTCCTCCTTTGATCTCTGCTGCTCCTTCAGGAACTCGGCCCAGTCTTCTTTCAGCTGCTCCATGTTCGCCTTCAGCTGGGCGCCCTGGCACGGCACGAGGAAATCAGAAGAGCACGGATTAAATGCTAAGGCGAATCATGAGCTGTGCTGCATACGGAGGGGAAGTCCAAACTATCAGAAATGCATCGAAACTAACTTCTCTAGAAAATGCCTTGGTGCGTGTTTTTACCTGTAGGGCCTCTAGCTCCCTCTGCTGGACTCTCTCTGCCATGTGATTAGCAGCCGCCACTGTGGGACAGATGTAAAAACAATAACAAAACAATAACAACAACAACAAAAAAAGAGCGTGCTTTAATCAGTTTGAAGTATGACAATAATGGAAAAACAACAACAAAAATGAAGGTGTGAAAATTTCCACGTGTGATTCGGATCAGATATTTTCTAAGGCGCCTGCAGACTCAAGATCTGAGCTGTAGTAAGTTTAGAGCACAGCAGGGATCAAATTCAATCGGACACAGCATCTGTCTGCACGATCGTGGTGCGGCCCTGTGTGTGGTCATGGTAACAGCCAGAGGAGCTTCTGCTGCTACGCCTCGACTAGATTTTCAAATTGCCAAACATGTTATTTTTCATATTTTCCTCTATACACCTGAGTTCATATTCATTCATCCATACATCTTGAAGCTGCAGAGTTTGTCTCCATGGATACAAATGAAAGAGGTAGCGTAGAAACTAATGTGCTGCAGAAAAGTAAAGAAAAGAAATGCGGCTGCGTGTCGAGTAACTTACGCCGCTTAATGACGTCAGACAGCTGATGTTTCGTGTCCTCAAAATTTGCTGGCGGCATTTGCTCGTTCGTTTCCAGCACACTTTTATTGATGTTCTCCAGCAGACGGCTCTCCCTGTACCCCCGCCTTTCCTGAACGACAGCACAACAACTCAGTCCAAGTTGCCACCAACTTAAAAAAAACTCTCCAAAAACTCAACCGTTTGACAAACTTCTAACTAGTGGTGGAACAAAGAGAAATAACTAAGGTTGCTGAGTGCTGAGTGACAGTTAAATGTGAGTTCCTGTCTGCATAGACAGCAGCAGATGTGTGCTTTTTGACCATGTGTGACAATTATTTGCTGTAATATTGGACACAGGTTGCATGAAATTGCAAACTTGATCCCATTCAATCACAGGATGACAGTCTCATGGCAACACTTACAGCAGATGTTAGTGAGCCCCACCTCTGCTTCATACTAATGGGGTCTGCTGAATTTTGCAGTTACTTTATGTGAATACATTCTCCGTGACACAAACTGGATTTCTTGTGAATGTTTTTGGTTCTGTGTCACAAAGTCTGTGTGGGAGTCAAAGATAAAGCTGACGTCAGTTAGAATCGGGACTGGAACAAGCCAGGGTGGTTCAGAGGAGTGTGTGGCTCAGGGACTTTATGCGGAGCAGTCGTGCTTTCACAGCGTACCTCAAACTCTGTCATAAAGTAGCGGATCTCTGCATTGATGACCGGTCTGTGGTCCAGCAGTCGTGACTGGATGTCACCCACATCTGCAGGAGGAGCGCACATTAAAATAAATACACGTCACGCGAAACACACAGATAAACAAAATCAACAACCTGTGTTTTAAAAGGCAACTTCAGTCCCTGCACAGTGACAGATTAGCCCCTCTGTCTGTGCTTTATTAGCTCAGCGGTGGTTTTAAATAAGTCAGGCTGGTTTTCTGACGTGAGTTTAACTCACCTTTAGCGATCTTGTCCATTATTTTGTGCCTTTACTTTTTATCCCCGCCCCTTTGGGGCTGCTAGTTAGCTTAATCGACTGCTAGCTTTCCCCCAAATGCTAAGCTAATTCACAGCAGAAGACGTAGTTAATATAACCAAACTAACAGCTATTAAACCTTAAACCTACAACGATGCAAAGTCCTAACGCATATCACGTGATTTAAAATACAAACGCTACTTCCGGGAATGTTTTGGACTGAACCAAAGGGGTGGGGAGGGGTGTTCATGACCTTTAAAGGTGTACTTTCTTTACAGTCTGTGTGGGTTTGTTATAGTTTGGTTACTGTGACTTCCTGCTACATATTTTTGACATTTTTGAAGGAGTATGCATGAACCTCACTTTGAGGCCAATGACGTGCTGGTTGCTGTTTTTCTCCGCAGGCTTGCATGAGCGGCTCTGGCTTGTATGTGAGGGAGTCCGTGTGTAGTGCCTGGTTGTGGACAGCAGATGTCAGTGTTACTCTGCGATGGAGCAAAGCGGCTGTAAGTATCGCTGTTTGACTCTCAGTTCCTTATCAGTAGAAAAGCCAGGCTGTTACAGTGGTTATTTATAAATGTATTCATTATGTCAAAATCTAAACACAAACTACAAAGTAAAATAAAAATTCTGGCAGTCAAAACTTTGATTTTAAATAGGACTACAATTGTATAATTTCACTCAGTGATAAAACACTCGGTTGCCAGGTTGTGGAAAAATCTCTTTAACTCGTTTGTACATTGGATTTAATTTTCATAAAATGTGTTTGGTTTTTTGGGTAGACACTGCCCAAATTTACCTTCTGCGCTCTATCTCCTGGAAAGCCTGCAGGGTATCTAAACCCAGTTAAATTTATTAACAGCATATTGATATTTATAACTATATACCGTAGAGAGTGTAAAACACTGACTAGCATTTCTTTGCAACCCAAAAGTTTCTCCTGTTAATGTTTGTAATGAAAAAAAAAACACACAAATCAACTTATTTTCATCGAATTTATTTGTGCTAATTTTTTATCATGATTGAAGAGCCATAGCTCTTTTTGATCATATGTTATTTAGATTATCCTTTTTATATTCTTTATGTATTCTTTGGGGAATGATCACAACTTTTGTAATAAAAGATATGCACAAAGAAAATGTTACTTGCAGTAGCGGAAAAGGCAGAAAGCAGAAAAATAATTGAAAACCCCCCCAAAAAACATTATTCCCATTTTGCTGACCTTCATAAGATTAAAATGCAGGGCTGGCAAAAACACCAGTGCCTCAATTATCTTGTCTAAGTAAATGCTTTTCTTATTTATTTATTTTTACACTTCATAAAATGCAAATATATGAGCATAAATGTATTAATAAACTCAGCACTTGTGGCAAGAGCAAAGTATTTCCATCAGAAGTGAGGAGAGGTGTTGTTTGGGGGCAAATAAGTTTGCTCGTGAGCCCCAAATTCACTTCGACTGTCATGCTCAGTTAAGAGAAAACAAACATTAAGACACCACTTAAGTCCCAGCGCTGTCCACATTGTTTAGTTAAACACTCATTACATGCACCATTAGTTTTGAGTTGAGCCTATTAAATAGATTAAATGATTGATCAACAGCTGAGGGATAAAAAAAAAAAAACGAGGCCTTCGCTGACGCCTTGGGTTTGTGGGAAAAAGCTGAGAGGATCCGTGACAACAAAACATGTCAGAACCAGCAAAAGCCTCTCTGACAGGAATGTGCATCCTGTTGTTTACTTATTCATGACTCTGCAGGGTGAAATTAAAAACATTAAGACCAGCTCGGCGAATGGCGGTGAGGCTATGTTTTCAGATTATATATATACAGCTTGGATTAAAATATCACCTAATAAGTCAGGCATATGACAGCAACCAAAACAGATTTAGTTACATTCATTAATATAATGTTTTTGGATTCGGAGTCAGTAACAAAAAGCTTTTTTTTTATTTAAAAAATGTAAATTTATTAGTAGTTTAATGTTGATTTCACGTGTTGAAGTTTGGAGGTCATTTCTGTAGATAACACAGAATAAGTCCCATCATACCCAGCAAACAAAGCTGGGATCGCTACTACAGTAAAGAATTTGGAGAGCCCAGCCAGCATCGACTTAACGAGGAAATATGTGTCCTTCTGCATCACTATCTGCGACGCCGGGCCGCAGTTTGCATGCGAGAGCTGGGCGCACGAAAGCATATCAGGTTTCCCTGTGTTTCTGTCTCGCAGGTCTATTAAGTGAATTGTGCTTTTTCATTTGACACTCCAGCGCAGCGCACAAAGCCTTTCTGGGACACTCTCCAGAATTGTCACTTAAAAAAGAAAAAAAGAAGAGGCAGTACTCAAAGTCGCAGTCTTGTGAAACTTTAAATAAATATGTCAGGACGTGAGGTTATTCAACGCAGGTTAGAAGTAAACCAGCTGTTAGTATTTATTGTATTTTTACCATTCACATAAATATTTTGAGTAGTAAATGACAAAATAGAGTTAATTCTATTGTAGGGAGATCAGTAGATCAAACATTATTGTACATGTACTCTTTATATCAGGTATTTATGTATTATTGTGTTTAATCATTCATTTTAATACAATAACACTGAATTCAGGAATGAATATACATTTTATCAGGACTTGACACGACAGTTTTGTCTTTGTCACGTGAGCCGTAATGCATTTTTTTACACTTCAGTATTATATATTCTAATACAGGGGTCACCAACATGGGGCCCGCGGGCACCAGGCAGCCCGCAAGGACCACACGAGTGGCCCGTGGGCCTGTTCTAAAAACAGCTCACTATAACAGCTCACCAGTAAGCTGCATCTATTTTTAATTTTTTCTTGCTATTTTTTATAAATCACAATTGCACTGGTGTCAATTTGTTAGAGATAATATATATAAAAAAATGTTTATTATTAAATATTAGATCAGTGCTAGCTGGTCTCCACGGAAACAGTTGCCATAATCAAAGTCTTTACATAGATGAATAATATTCATTATTAATGATAACATATAATTAAAGGTAAATTGAGGAAATTAGTTATTTCAGAAGTGTGTGTCACACCGGCAGCCCTTCACATTAATCAGTACCCGAGAAGCAGCTCTCACTGTCACACAGGTTGGTGACCGCTGCTCTAATATAGTGCTGACCTATTCCATATTATTGTGTAGGGTAAGCAGGGCCGCAGCAGCAGCAGTGCTTCGCCTCCTGTGCGTGCACGCTTGCCAGTATCCAGATGATCTCCTGCAGCACTTCCACGGTGCAGTGGGACGTCTGCGAGTGTGGTTTACCAAACATGCCCACTGGCCCTGCGAGCTCTCGCCCCGGTGACGCTCTTGCCTCTGTGTCTCTCTCTCCCGGACCAACCACGCTGGCCCTGTAACAACGGTGCTCGCATTACCCACTGGGTATAATTATCCTGCATTTAGCTGCTCTCCAGTCTCTCTCCTTCTCATGTTTTCTCTCTCTCGCTCTCTCAGCTTGGTTGGGTCTTGACACCGAGGTCCAGGCGGAGGGCCGCGGGGCCGCTGCTTTGTGTTCACAACACGCTCTATGCCACTGACTGCAACACAGTTCTGAACAGGTGGGGGTGCGGTTGATGGGAAAGGGAGAAGAGAAGGGAAGGAGGGGGGTGTTACTCACTGGATGCTAAGGCCTCTGGGCTGGAATGAAGATGGGGGGGTGGTGGAGGGTTGTAGGAGAGGACCTGCTGCCCAGCAGCCCACCTATGTGCTTTCCCCTTTCTCTCTCTCTTATAACCAGTCCCTATTTCCACTGAATGCCGCTCTCTCTCTCAGCTCACGGGCAGAAAGCAGGTCATTCGTCCAGGCGCCACCACTATGTTGTCCCACTTCCTGCTCAGAGGTGGAGCGCTTCACATCTGTCCAGCGTGGAGAAGACGTGCGACAGTCAGTGCAGTGCAAGCCTGGAGTAGAGCAGGAAGGTAAAGAACCAAATAAAAACACTTAGGACATGTATGCAGTGGCACTTACGAGTCACAAGCCAATGTGCAGTATGACACTGCCCCGCTGTCGTACCGTCCCGTGGCCTGATGGGAAGGCGCAGTGGCGGCACATGGCTCACAGGCTGAAAATCAACATATGTAGTCATCATTCTGCGCTTTTCAGGGAAGGAAAGGATGTTTTTTTTCCTCTTTTGCAGCAAAATCAAGCCGAACATTGTCAGACACGTCTTGCAGTGCCTGCCTCTTTTCCTTCCAGCTGGAGATTGGCACTCAAGCATTCAAGGACTGGAAGTGTGTGTGTAGATAGGGGGCGACCAGTGTGTCGGCCGCGATTAGCATTTGCAGCAGGCTCCTGCTGCCATTTCAGGACTCGTCCCAGAGATTAGCGGCAACTGCACTGTCATTTCTCCCATGGGGGGCTGTCCCCCTGTCCTCTCCCGTCCTAGCACGGGTAGGGATCGCCTCTATTTCCAAGAGGCAGTGAAGGGGTCGAGTAAGGGCAACAGGCTGAGGGAGGCTCCGAACCTGTTGAGGCAGAGCATCCTGCAAAGTGTCCACAATCAAAGTGACAGATGTAGCGTGGAGGGGGAACTGGACGAAGATATCTCTCCGTTTGTCCAGGACTAAATCACTTCTCCAGTCGGAGGCATTTCGAACACACACACACACAAATGCGCACACACACACACATACACACGCTACAACTTGAGCAGAGGAGGAGTTTAGACTGTGAGGTTTGGGGGAAGAATCGACTCAGCTCCACTTGATGGTTTTTGAAGTTTTTCTTCAGTTGCGTGTGTGTGTGTGTGTGTGGGGGGGGGGGGGGGGGGGGAGTGGGGGGGGGGGGGGGGGGGGGGGGTGATATTAGACGTGGGACAGGACTCAGGAGAAAGGCAAAGAGTAGAAAAATGGGGGTTTGCCCTGGGGTCAGCCACACATGCACACAAACTCAAACATGCACTCATACTCGCACGCACGCACGCACGCACGCACGCACGCACGCACGCACGCACACACACACACACACACACACACACACACACACACACACACACACACACACCCCTCCCACCCAAAAAAAAAAACAAACAAACATTTC
>VURO01049259.1:8374-26898 GCA_015108175.1 Pelvicachromis taeniatus | reverse complement strand
CAGCAAGATGATGAACTCCTGCAAGGTGCTGCAGATCCGCTACGCCAGCGTGGAGCGTCTGCTCGAGAGACTGACTGATCTCCGTTTCCTTTCAATCGACTTTCTCAACACCTTCCTGCATTCCTATCGCGTGTTCACCACTGCTGATGTGGTGCTGGATAAACTCATCACCATCTACAAGAAACCCATCAGTGCCATTCCTGCCCGGTCAGTCACCTTACATTTGGACAGACTTAAATGTTGCAAGTTTGTTGACGGTGCTTACCACAGACAAATCTTATTTGAAGTGTATCGGCATCCCTCCTTATTAGCTCCGTTTGTGTTGTAAGCATGCTTTTACACAGTTAACTCTCTGACCATATTTTCCAGTGGTCTCATGGTAAATGATCATGGAGCTTCGTGGTTTTGTTAATTGTTTCTTGCACATCCTCCTAAGTGCAAACTCAGTCAGTAAGGTACCAATCCAATCCAACTTTATTTATAGAGCACATGAAAAACAACATAGTTGACCAAAGTGCTTTCCAGTAAGAAACAGAGACAACAGTTAAAGATAAAATGTAAATATTGAATATTAAAACATGATTAAAATAAAATAGACTATATATGTGTGGAGTTTGCATGTTCTCCCCGTGTTTGCGTGGGTTCTCTCCGGGGACTCCGGCTTCCTCCCACAGTCCACAGACATGCACTTAGTGGGGATAGGTTCATTGGAAAATCTAAATTGCCCATAGGTGTGAATGCGGGTGACTGTGAGTGGGAATGGTTGTGTGTCTGTGTGTGTTAGCCCTGCGACAGACTGGCGACCTGTCCAGGGTGTACCCCGCCTCTCGCCCTAAGACAACTGGGATAGGCTCCAGCGCCCCCCGCCACCCTGAAAAGGATAAGCAGATGTGAATGGATATATATCTAATAAATAAAATAAAATAAATGAATGAATTCAAAAATAAAATACCTCCATGATTAATTCTTTTTCAATAATCTTTTAAACTTGACAGTGGTGGTTATAGCTGCCTTCATTGTATGGTGCAAATTTAATTTGATTATGAATTAGATGTAGAGGGTGAAGTAAGCGTGTAGTGTTCACGTGTTTCTCTGCGTTTGTGTACGTAGACGCTGTAGACACTGAAACGGTTAAGTCAATTGATCTTTTGATCTTTGCATGTGTATATATAGAGTTTGTTTTATTGGTTAAATCAGAACACAGAGACTTAGCTGGTGTGGCGCTGCTACAAGGCTATAGTGATTCTGTTTCACTGTATGTCATATACATATAGGTGTGTGTTAACTGGTTGAACGTAGTGATTCTGTCCAGTCCCTCCTGCTTGTGTGGGAGTGTCTCAGCCGGGCTCTGTCACTCTACGGCAATCAGCCTCAGTGCTGCAGGACCCCACCCTCCTGCAAAAGATTGCACTGGTGCTAACTCTCTGCTCTGCATGCCCAGAGTAAGGGCCCCGCTGTGGAGCTCTGATCAGGCCTCTGTATGTCCACGCCCTGCATTATGCTCTCCCGTGGCGCTTGTCATGTCACTGAGAGACACCTACTCTTGGCTGCTTGTGTCAGCAGTGGCCATGCGCACAATCGCTCACTGTGCTATTTATGGCAACCTGTGAGGTCGCCAGGAGGCTGGCAGGGAGTGGGAGAGGGTTTTCTGAAACACTGCAGTCAGCCGAGACATGGTTGAAAAGAGACTTCTGGTTGCAGGGCTGACTTGGTTTGCATAAATTATTTAAGAGCTTCTGTTTGTTTAGCTAAGCTCTTAAAATATAGAACATACTTACCCAAATAAATAAATATGTGCCCTGACGTCTGATGTTTATATCCTCCCCTGATGCAGGTCACTGGAGTTATTCTTTGCCAGCAGCCAAAATAATAAACTTCTTTATGGCGAGCCACCCAGCTCCCCCAGGGCTAGCAGAAAGTTCTCCTCCCCTCCTCCTCTTGCTATTGCCAAGAACTCATCCCCCAACCGCCGGCGCAAGCTCTCTCTCAATATCCCCATCATCACTGGGGGCAAAGCTCTTGACCTGGCTGCCCTTAGCTGCTCTTCAAATGGCTATGCAAGCATGTACTCCTCCATGTCTCCATTCAGCAAGACCACCTTGGACATCAACAAACTGTATGTGTCCAGCCCGATCACGAGCAAAATCTCTGATGAGGGAGAAGACAAGAAGGAAAAGGCAGATGATCCCTCCTCATGCAAACAAGGTGGCTTGCAGTACATTTTCATCTCTGCTTTGCTACAATAATGTTTTCAAATGAGCTTAACACTTGCTGCCATATGCTTGTTATGACACAGATCTCTCTGTACGAGAAGAAAGTGATAATGATCAAAACCAGAGCGATGACGGGGATCCTGAAGCGTCTCCTACCAAATCTCCAACTACACCAAAAAATATCAAATGCAAAAACTCCTCAGGTAGGTTGTGTCTTAGTCTGAGCCTATATATCACTTTATACTGTTACTCTGGGAAAAGTTTTTAACCTAGCTACATTTCTAAATAATGAGATCAGTATGTGTACAAAACACGCAAAATTCTGTTTCACTGAGAGAACATGTGCCACACTCGCCTGCTGTTAAAGCCTGTTTAAAATGAGCAACCAGCCAGAAGAAAGTTGAAGTAAAGTATGCAGAGCTGAAGTGACTTGTTTCAGGAAGAGAATCATCTGAGGCCAGCACCAAGGCCTTTATGTATCCTACATAAATTACAACACTCAGAATAATATGAAGCTAGAACTAGAGCAAAACGGGTTTTTATTACACAAACAGATTTTTTTAAAAACCTGCAAGAGTTACTTGGAGAATGAAAATTCTGCTAAGGGTAATGACTTGTTGCTTTGTCTTTTTGTTGTTGTTTTAAAGTAAAATTAACCATTTTTATCAGCTTCTTCCTCATCACAGGCTCCATGTCTTGACCAGATTTCCTAAAATGTTGATTAACAGTTTTTGTGTAACCTTGCAGATAAACAGATGGCGCTTTAAAAAAAACACCTTGCAGCTGACAATACTTAAGATTTTGCCATCGAGCATATTTTACCATCTGTAGGAGAAAGATTGTTTTACTTAAAAAACCCTGTTTAGCCATACGCTGTCATATTTCTATCTGAAAAAAAAAAATGCCACTGTGGAACATAAGTAACATGAAATATCAGTCGTTCGGTGGTTATGAATATGTGGGGAAAGCCAGCGCTTGGCTTCAGTAGGTGTTAGGGAAACTTGTGTCATAGCAACTACACTGAGAGCGTGTTTTCCCTACCGCCCCCAGTAATGAGGCTGTTTCACTGGAGCCAAGATTATCTGTGCCTTTCAAATCTTATGACAGAATTATACAATGTAAGTTTTTAAAATGAAGCCTTATCTGGAATATGTGAAATAACTGAAATAGTGAAGCAGTACGTAGGATTATTAGCAGCCTATGATCCGTGTTCCCAGGATTTATACATGAGGAGTGCAGAGGATCTGTTGATTCCTCTGTTATGCTGATATTTAGTGGCTATATTTAGCTGCAACCATCTTGAATATCAAAGCCTCTTGTAAAGGAAAGTCTGGAGGGAAACTTTTGCATTGGCCTGCAGCGCTCCCTAGTGGAGATTTGTGAAATGAAAACCAGGCCATCCAGCTGTATATGTATATTGAGTTATAATAATAAATATACATTTACAGCTTGTTTTGTTTTTTTAAACTGTCCTTGTCTGTAGAGTTTTCCCTTTTTTCCTACAACAACGGCATGGTGATGTCATCGTGTCGAGAGCTGGACAACAACCGCAGTGCTCTGTCTGCTGCCTCCGCCTTTGCTATTGCTACTGCTGGAGCCAATGAGGGTACCCCTACCAAGGAAAAATATAGACGCATGTCCCTTGCCAGCACAGGTATATTCACCAAGACAGTGTTGGGCAATTCTCTAAAGTTTTATTCTCCTTCGGCGCCTCTCATTTAATGAATTCTTTGCAGGTTTTCCAACAGATCAGCGAAATGGAGACAAAGAGTTTGTGATCAGACGAGCGGCAACCAACAGAGTCCTGAATGTGCTTCGGCACTGGGTGTCCAAACACTCTCCGGTAACGCACAATTCCCATTTCATAGCAGAGATGTTAACACAGCATCTTGGGATATTTTGTCCTTAACAGAGCAATGAAATTGTTTAGGAAAATGACTTAATATTAATTTGAAAATATCATACACAGAGAATTAAACAAATTCAAAACTGACCTCATGATCAATAATGATGAACGCAAAATCTACAGTTTTTTATAATCCGTGTGCTGTCTGTGCCTCTCTAGGACTTTGAGAGCAACAATGAGTTGAAGACGAAGGTTATTGCCTTCTTGGAAGAAGTGATGCATGACCCTGAGTTGTTGACCCAGGAGAGGAAAGCGGCAGCCAACATCATCAGGTACCGCCGAGTGCTGTTTGAGTGAAAGTGGGATTAAAAGGCATTTTACTGGGTCATTAAGCTGTACATCTTTCAGAGGTTGGCCTTCTTTTTCATGTCACTCAGGACTGTAACTCAGGAAGATCACGGTGACAATCAGATCGCGATAGAAGACGTGACACAACTGGTAAGTGAAGTGAGTAGCTGCTGTTTGTGTCTCTGTTTGAAATCAATCCTCTGCTCACTTGGCTGCTTCCATGGTAATAGATGCTGAATATTTTAATCAGTTATGAGACATAAATTCAGCAGACAAGTAATGCATTATGTGACAGTTAGCAGACGGGATTCACTAGACCGGAATCTTGACGCTGCGTGAATGTTGCTCAAGAGTGACGAGCAGTGGTTTCACACATGCCACAAAGTGTTTTTAGATACAGGTGTAGGAAGCCTTTGTGTAATAGCATATATTCATTTTAATACTATGAGCTAGAAACACAGTCTGACTGTGTGGCTAATTAATTAGAGATGCTAATTTTTATTTGCCTAAAAAAACTGGCAAATTCCGATATTGAAATACAATCAAACAGTTAATGATTCCAAAACCTTTTATGAACATTAGACAGTCAATAGCACATTTTGGTCTAAGTAAAAGTAATTTTACCAGCATTTGACAAATTAAAGTTGTAAAAGTTTAAAAAAAAAAAAAAGATTTAGCAGCCAAGTTGCATCGAAACCTACAGAAATATCTAGGTTGGTAGATTATTTATTGTCATGTTTAAAGTCAAGTTGGCTCATTCTGAGCATTTGGGATCTGTTTTGATTTTTTTTTTTTTTTTGGACTCTCTGTGTTTTTCAGGTTGGAGGAGGGAAAGCTGAGACCTTTGAGAATCACTCAGCAATGGAAATTGCAGAGCAGCTCACTCTGTTGGACCACCTGGTGTTCAAGGTCATTCCATACGAGTGAGTGTCATGACAGCGCAGGAGCACACGCACACCAGGAAGCACGGACGTACCGATAAATGCTTCACTTTTTCTTTGTTGGTTTGCCTCACAGGGAATTCTTTGGCCAAGGCTGGATGAAGAATGACAAAAATGAGAAGACGCCGTATATCATGAGGACAACGAAGCACTTCAATGACGTACGCTCCGGTCAAAAAGACCTCTTACAACATATTTAACCCTTATTTCCAAATATAACATGAAGTCTAAACTACTTGTTTCTCCTTTTTTTCGTCAGATGAGCAACCTCATTGCCACAGAGATCCTCCGCTGTGATGATGTTGTAACCCGGGTCGCAGTCATAGAAAAATGGGTAGCTGTGGCTGATATCTGCCGTTGTCTACATAACTACAACGCCGTCCTCGAGATCACCTCATCACTGAACCGCAGCTCCGTTTTCCGGCTCAAGAAAACCTGGCTCAAAGTTTCCAAGCAGGTGCGTGTCTCTATACACATTGCTGTTAGTTCCTGAAGTGCATGGCATTGTCACTGAACGTGTTCATTACCACCATTTCTTTCTAGACTAAAGCACTGATTGACAAACTGCAGAAGCTGGTCTCATCTGAGGGGAGGTTCAAAAACCTCAGAGAGGCTTTGAAGAAGTGAGTTGAGTTCAAGGACATAGTTTCAGACTGGATCAACAAAGCAAACAAGTGGATGATAAGTCTTTTTTATTCTCTTTTTTTACTCTAGTTGCGATCCTCCCTGTGTGCCCTACCTGGGGATGTACCTCACTGACCTGGCTTTCATTGAGGAGGGAACGCCGAACTACACCGAGGACAACTTGGTCAACTTCTCAAAGATGAGGATGGTGAGATGTTAGGTGATCCCTGATATGAAAGACTTGCGCTAAGTTTTGTGTCACTGACATCCTTGTGTCCCTTTTTTTTTTTCAGATTTCTCACATCATCAGAGAAATCAGACAGTTTCAACAAACAGCATATAAGATTGACTTGCAACCAAAGGTAAATTAATTAATCGCAAAGAGCAATAATTCCCAACCTCTCTGACCAATGACTACCTGAAGAGGCTATTTGTAATATACGAGCTGCAATCAAAAATCTCAGAGAATGGGCCTGTAGAAAGTAACAGTGGTACCTGATTTAAACCTGGGCACCTACAAGAACCTACACTGCTCCAGCACTCCTGCTACTTTTGGATAGCTCCCTCAAAATCTTGACCTGACCACTCAGAAGTCACGGCAATCCAAAACTTACAAGTAGGCTGGGTAACAAGTGAGGCTTGTTTTTATGTGGCAAAAACAAAAGTGCTTTTTTCTATTCAATTCAATTTCATTTTTATAGCAATAAAACAACAACTGCAACTGTCACCTCAATGCACTTTATATTGTAAGGTAGAGACACTAAAATAATAGGAAGGAAACGCAATAATAACAATAATCAGATGACCCCTATAAGCAAGCACTTGGCAACAGTGGAAACAAAAAACTCTCTTTTTACAGGAAGAAACCTCTAGCAGAACCGGGTTCAGGGAGGGGCAACCATCTGCTGTGACCAGTTGGGGGTGAGGGGAGGGAGATAGAGATTAACACACAGAGGGAAAGTAGTGTATTTATTTAAGAGCATTAAAAAATACATCTGGATTAAGTGCTGACAGTAAACTTCTTAAAAAGAAGCATAAATGTAGAAAAAATTCTCTTGGTCTCTTATAACTTAGTGTGTCTTTTTTGGGAATGAACACTGAACTTATTTCAGAATAAGAATACTATTAATCTCAGAGGAAATTATGTGGTCACAGTTGCTCCAAGACAGTAAGAACAGGAAATAACCAAACTAAATGTAATAATACAATATAATAAAAAGTTAAATTATAATAAAATAGCTCTATCTCTAAATATAAATATCCCAGTATATTACACAAATTAAATATATACCGTATTTTCCGGACTACAAAGCGCACCTGAATATTAGCCGCACAACTTGAAATTATGAAAAAATCATATTTTGTTCATATATTAGCCGCATCAGACTAAAAGCCGCAGGTGCGCTAGCGGGCTAGTAGCGCTAGCGGGCTAGTAGCGCTAGCGGGCTAGTAGCGCCTAGCGGGCGGGCTAGTTGCTAGTAGCGGCGGTGCACGGGAGGGGAGGGCAACGGAGCCAGCCAGAGCCAGCTTGCTAATCTAGTCTCTTTTTCACGCTAATTCGTACGGCACTACTTTGGCTGCCGGACGGACATGTGACCAACATATCACTCTTTTCTGTGTCTGATCACATGCCTTTCCGCCAGTCAAAATGGCGGAACAAACCAAAACAAATCCTCTTACGATGTCACAAAAATCATGAAAAAGCCTCAGAAAAGCCGCACCGGACAATAAGCCGCAGGGTTCAAAGCTCGTGCAAAAAGTAGCAGCTTATAGTCCGGAAATTACGGTAGTTGATATTGAGATGCCCTTTTTAACATATATTGACTTTGTAATTTTCTTTGTAGATGATGTGATATTACGCGCGTGGAGAATGGGGGAATTGAATAGCCAGATAGCCACGGGCAGGAATGATTTCACAGCTCAGATTTAAGTTTATGATGAAGTCATAGCTAAAAGTTGGACAAAGTGGGACTTCCAGGGAGGGACCAAAAAATAGCAGTTTATGGCCATGCAAGGAGACACAACTCAATAGAGGTTTAAAAAATGAAATAAGGTGCATTTCCTGCTTTCATATAGGCACTCTGAGCTCTTCGATTGCATAACAGCTAAAATGTGGGATATGGTTTTTAATTTTCAAGGTGGAATTACTTCAAAAAGATAAGTTATGAATGCTTGGGACCATTTTAGATATATTACATAGAACTGTTTTGGCCAAATAGTGTTTGTATTATATTCAAATAAATCAAAATCAGGCAATAGTTACTCATTAGTTCATATAATCATAATTTACAATATAAACATAATGATACTGAGGGTTGCAACTAGCAACTTGCTTATGTTTAGTATTGTTTAAACTGTAAAAATAATAAATATCATCAAATAAAAAGTCTTACATTTGCTTCCCCCCCATATTCTAGGTAGCCCAGTATCTGCTGGACAAAAGCTCTGTTCTGGATGAAGAAAGCATGTATGAAGCCTCACTCAGAATTGAGCCTAAAGTGCCCAACTGATGGGGAAGGTGGCCATCCATATTATTTTCTTTGTTAATATTACACATCAGTTAACATGCACATCAACATTTGTATAGCTGTACATGCTTAAGATCGTTGCTCCTCTGTACAGTAGATGTTTAAGGTTGTTTGACAACACAAAACATTTTAGTGTATATTTTTCCTTGTAACGGTTTTTGTTGTTGCCATTTCCACAATGACACCTGCTTGAAGGATTCTATTTTTTTTTATTTCTATGAGTATTTCAAGAACAATAATAGAGGTCACTTTAGCTGCATGCAACCGTGTCTTCTACTGTGACCAATGACATTATTTTGCATTATGTCATACTGTGTCAAATTTGCACTTTGAGCACTTGTGTTGCTGGCTGTTGTTCTCTTGGCTTGAGTTTTATTGATGACTGGAATTCTCTGCAACCAATGTAGCATTGCAAAAAAAAACAAAAACAACAAAAAACTGCGTAAGATCAGGTAAAAGAGCACAGAGAATATAATTAAAGATAGAGAATAGTGATCATAGTGCAACTGACAGCAAGGTATCCAAAGCATATGTGTCTCTGTGCTTCCCGAACCAAAACAAGAAGGATTTGTTTCTTCATTTCTGCTCACTATTCTAAAGACAGGGGTTCCCAACTGTGCTTGTACCACACTCAGTGTTTTCCTACAGTGTAACTGTGGACCAGTCTAACATGTCCAACCAGACGTTGAGGTTATTTGCTAAATGAGAAAAATAAATACAGTCCAAAGTAAGGTCAACTCTGTGAGCTAAATGCTAAAATTTGCATGCTATATTTACAATGTTAACTGAACAACAAGCTCATCACTGTAGCGTAGCTTGTTAGCATGCTCACGGGGAATGTTATTGGTCTTGCAAAAATCAATCAAGTATTCACCAAAAATTGTAAATATTGTTCTAAATGTTGGAAAGTCTTGGTAGCCGGGGATCGGTCCGCCAGGGCCTCCGCTCCTGGCCGCCGCCCAGCTCACAATGCACCGACCCCTACGGCGCCTCCTGCTGGTGGTGGGCCTGCAGGAAGGCCCACCACCAGCCACCGGGAGGAGGCCCCGGGGCAGACCCAGGACACGCTGGAGAGATTATATCTCTGGGCTGGCCTGGGAACGCCTTGGTGTTCCCCCGGATGAGCTGGAGGAGGTGGCTGGGGAGAGGGAGGTCTGGGCTTCTCTGCTTGGGCTGCTGCCCCCGCAACCCGGCCCCGGATAAGCGGAGGAAGATGGATGGATGGATGGATGGATGTGGGAAAGTTAATGGACCAGTTTATCCTGTGCTGTTGTCGAGACATTTTATTAACATCCACTGATGTAAATCACTAATGTGAGTAAGTTTTATCATTGAAATCAGAAGCAAATGTGCTGCAGTGTGCCAAAATATGTCAGTCTGAGCCGCAAAAAATCCCACTCTTGTTGCTAGAACCATCAGCTCTGTCTATGTATTTGTAAAGAACGCCGAACAGAACGACAAAAAAGCTGATACATATAAATTAAATGGGACAAATGGGACATGATGTGCAGACACAATCTGTACACAATTAATTACCTGCAGAGTTTTGTTTTTTTTTCTTCTTCTTTCTGGCAAGTAGTAAATGTCCTAAAGCTGGTAATGGTAAACAATCCATAGGTTGGGAACCTCTTCTTTAAGTTAGGTTTTGCTGTGGGATAATACGCTCAGTTGGCACACGAGGTGCCTAAAGTCTGCTGAGTTGACTTTACCGAATGAGCTATAAGCTGTGTAACAACATAGAGCGTTAAAGACGGGTTACATCCTTTTAAATATGTGAGGTTTAAGGGGATGGATTTGTCACCTGCATTTTTGTTGCACCTAAAGTACACCAGTACAGTTCAGCAAGTTTCCCCCTTTATGCTTGAACTTTTTGGTCTTGAACTTGTTCAATTGAAACTCATGAAAAAAAAAAAAAAAAAGCTCACACACGGTGGTTAAGTGTTGTACCTTCAGGTTCGGGTTCTACTTCTGTAGAGTAAAAGTTTGTTGCTCTTCTGTAATCAAAAGACAATCTGTCCTTTTTGCTGTTCCAGTGATTGTGGAACATGACTGTATATCACTCTGTTATATGCATTGCTGTTAAAAACTATGATAAAATGTATGTGAATGACCTCTGCCTGCAGCATTCAAACACTATTTTTGTAGTAGTATAAGAGAGAGTGACCTGCTCTTTATATGAACATGGGAAAGTATTTTGTACTTTGTTGTTAATTCACTTCACTGAGATGCGCTGTACATTTTGTACATGCAACCTGGCATATTTCTCAATGTGGAACAGTGTAATCCTCTCAAAAACAACTTCTATCACAAGCTTAACACAAAATGCTACAACAGTGTGGTCTTGAAACCATGACTTAGAGGTAGGAGAGCAATTCAAAGTGTTTTGCATTTATACTGTAATCCTGTCTATAACCATTTCTGTTAGCAGGAATATAGTAACGTAGTGCTTATTCTGTGAATATTTGTATGTATTTTTACTATGTATGTACAGTACACTTTTGAAGCTAATGTGGTAGGCATGCAACACCTTCACAGACAGAATAATACTATATACTTATACTGTATACACTTATAAATGCACATACTCTTATAAGGTATATAAACAAATAAACATTTTGCTGTAAGCAATACCCAATGGTATGAAAATTATCTTTCAGCCCTCATGTTTCCACAGCTTAAGAAATATTCCCAGTTTTGTAAGGAAAAAAAAAAAAAGATTAAAAGAAGATGAAGAACATAACAACAAATAAACAAAAATATGTTTCCCAGTTACCTCTTGATAATAAATTCATTTTATCTCAGGGGCATTTTGTCTCAAGTGTTTTTGTAGATCTTGTATCAGCTGACATGCTCGTCTAATATGATGAAATAAAATACAGTCTGAAAGTTCTTAGCTTTATAAGCAGCTCTCTGTCCTAGCAAGCAACAGTGCACAGTGGCCTGCGGTGATCCGGAATAAATATGAAAAAATATTTGTGATCATAATTATAATTTTCACAAATGCACAAACTAAACATGACATAAATGATATTCTGATTCAACACATGTTAAAATCCGACATCATACGTTTCATGACACCTGGGACCAGCTTAATTCCGTGTCTACATAGATTTTTATTGATTTCTTTACTTCAGTCACTAACATCCAAAAAGGTAATAATGCAGGACTGACTCTATAGCCATGAACTTGATGGCTTATAGTTACATATTTATTTCTTTTAATCTTGCTTATTAAAAATATGTTCTTCGAGTATTTCACCAAAATATGACCTTGTAGCTACATTCTTACATGTAGGCACATTGAAAATATTAAAACAGAATAAAAAGGAGGAGACTAGTAAACATGTTTCATAGCATGCTCATGCTACAATATGGGGCTAAAATATTAATAATAGATGGTTATATGTTTATTTTCCTGCTGCTTTATACATATAACACATATTTTACATTTCTCTAATGCTACAATGTCACTCCAGAATCACTTTAGCCACATTTGATGTAAGCAATAGCTCGTGATTTTCTGTTTATTTTACCCATCTTGAGCGAAGTCACTTGTTGTGTTTTGTTTTTGTTTTTTTGTAACTATTGCCTAAAGCAAAGCGCAGCCCATCAAACATTTACCTGTGCATCGCAGAACAATAACGACATTGTGACGTTGCCGGTTGTAAAAGCAGCTGTTCCCCTCGTGACTCGCCTCATATGTTCCACTTCACTTTCGCACTCCCGCACTAAGTGCTGTCACCTAAAGCAGTCGACACGATGCTCGTTTTCCTTGTGCTCTTTGCGGCCTGTGTAACGTCAGCTTTTCGCCTCTCTGAGCAAGGTAAGTCGCTTCTTCTTTTTTTTTTTGGTTTAGTAAAGTGCGCTTTAAACTTTTACGCTTTTTAGCGCTTTTAATGCTTTTTGGTTATTTGCGCTACACCAACTTTCGCTTTCATATTTACGGCCGTGGCGTTTGTTCGTCTCCTATTGTTTCGTGTTCCGTGTCAGACACGTTTTAACGTTGTGGATTATTTTCAGACGAGTTTCACTTCAAGTCATGGATGGAACAGGTAGGTTATAGCGCCGCAACATAAGTAAAAGATTGCGCTCAGTAGGTTGTTATGAGGAAGTTGTCTGATGTGAAAATCATAGTAACAACGTGGCTCAAGTGCGCACTGCACGACAGAGCCACGCATGAAGCTTAAAATAAATGTCTAAATCAGTACCCTTCCCCCGTGTACAGTACAACAAAGGGTACAACTTGAAGGAGTACTACCAAAGACTGCAGACATTCACAGAGAACAAGAAGAGGATTGACCAACACAATGAAGGAAATCACTCCTTCACAAGTAAGGATCTTTGTGTATGCATTAGCGTTTTGTTTCAAGTGGCTCATCCTAAAGTGGGTACCTGCATTTCATCTCTTCCTGCAGTGGCGCTGAACCAGTTTTCAGACATGACATTCAGTGAATTTCGAAAGTTCTTCCTCATGTCTGAACCTCAGGTAATGTTACTCAAATAAAAAGCATTTCAAAATTATTATTATGCTGTTTTTTGTTGGGTTTTTTTTTTTTGTGTGTGTGTGTTTTTTTGACAAGTTGATTTTTGCAGAACTGCTCTGCCACCAAAGGGAACTACTTCAGCAGCAATGGGCCTCTCCCAGACTCCATCGACTGGAGAAAGAAAGGGAATTATGTGACACCAGTGAAGAATCAGGTGAGGTTGAACCTCAAACATCCACATGCATGGTTGTTCAGTCAGACAGTAGATTCAAAAAAAAAAGAAAAAGTAGTATAGTAATAGTAAAATAAAATGTGTATAATTATAAAGGAAACCTTTAAGGGGATGCAGTCTCCCCACAATGCAGTGAAAAATGTTACTGTTGCATGTCGAGAACAGGTTAATTTACTGGCAGAGCGACATTGCAAAACCTGTTTGCCCTTAAATAGTTTATCGCGTGCTCTTCCAAATAAAACATGTCAACAAGTCTGCTGTAAGAAAAAGGCCCAGCGTTAAGTTGAGTTTGTGGAATTTTTTAGCATTTCTTTTAATGCATAAAATCTTCCTAAAGTCTTTTGTGTGCGTGTGTTTGTTTGTTTGTTTGTTTACACCAAAGGGAGGTTGTGGTAGTTGCTGGACGTTTTCCACCACTGGCTGTTTGGAGTCTGTAACTGCCATCAACAAGGGGAAGCTTGTACCGCTGGTGACTTGTTTTAATTAGCTATTATGTATCAAAAAATTGCACTTCATGACAAAGCGTAACGACTAACATTACTGGCTATCGCATTAACTAGTCAGAACAACAGCTGGTAGACTGCGCTCAAGATTTCAACAACCACGGATGCAATGGGTGAGTCAAACATCTCCGAGCTTCCCCTTTAAAAGAAAATTCCCTGTAACCACTCATGTAATAACGTCTTCATTCGTCTTTCAGAGGTCTCCCCAGTCAAGCATTTGAATACATCATGTACAACAAGGGACTGATGACCGAGCAGGACTATCCATACACGGCTATTGTAACTATCAGCTAAAAAAAGAAACATTAAACAAAGCAATCTTTTCAGTTACATACGGTTGTGTTTTATGGCTTAATATATTATAACTGTGTCTTTTTGTCATTTTAGGAGGGTAATTGTGTGTACCAACCAGGAAAGGCTGCTGCTTTTGTGAATGAAGTGGTGAACATAACAGCAGTGAGTATCCATCAGGGATTTTCATCAAGGAAAAGTCTTTAGTGAAGCAAGTGAATGATGACGTTTCTCTGCTGCCTGTCAGTACAATGAGAAGGAGCTGGTGGACGCTGTCGGGACGCACAATCCTGTCAGCTTTGCTTTTGAGGTGACCTCTGACTTTATGAGTTACCACCAGGGTGTGTACACCAGGTAAGAGGAGGTCATAATTTCAAAACAAATAAACAAATGCAAGCAGATTCTTGCACGTTTGCTCCGGTCATGTTTCCCTCACAGTGTCCATGAAATCAATGGAGCAGACCTTCATTTGAACCTTTAGCAACTACTGATCAAGTCTAAACATTTTAAAAATGTGAATTACAAAAACCAGCATATTTAAAATGATCGATAAATTATTCTTTGTTATTCTGCAAATATTATTCTTTTGACAAATGCTCACACAAACACACACGCTCAAAACCTTTTTTTCATTTGGACAGCAGGTTTACCACAACCACCGCTGCTAAAATAAGAACTGTGAACAGAGGGTTTAGTGTATTTCATTCCGTTTCAAATGTCAGTAAAGCTGTTAGCCTTTTTCAGACCTTTGATAGGTTTAGTTCCTCTTTCTAAGTAAACGATATTTATAGAGTCAGAAGAAACTTGCTCTGCTTTCAGCACTGAATGCCACGACACCACCGACAAAGTGAACCATGCAGTGCTGGCTGTCGGCTATGGACAAGAGAATGGTACTCCTTACTGGATAGTAAAGAACTCATGGGGATCGAGTTGGGGCATGAACGGGTAATTTTTCTAATCAGTCACATGTGGAAAAATATCCCTAAATATATATGAACCAAAGCAACATAGTAACAGTTGTGTCCTTTCACAGGTATTTCCTCATTGAACGTGGGAAGAACATGTGTGGACTTGCTGCTTGTGCATCATTCCCAGTCGTGTGATTATTACAATTTTGCACATTACAAAAGGAGCGATGATGAAGCCAGTTCATTTTTATATTGTTTGTCTGTTTTAAAATCAGAAGCCTGTTCAACTACAGATGTGTTGTTATTCCAGAAAGGGAAGAGGTCTTAACCCCCATTTAAGCACTATGACAGAAAGATCCAGATCACTCCTCACACTATTAAATAAATGTAACTGAAATGATCACTCTCTAAAAATCATTCAAACTGTTTTGATGACATTTGCAAATAAACTCTATTAAATGTGTCTTTGAGTTTTTATTCACAATGCACTGCAGTAAAAGGTCACAGAAAACAAAGAGACAATTGTTACACCCCTCTTTTTTAATTGTATTTTATTGTAAATATAAAAACATTTTTGTGAGATTCTGTTCAGTGGCTAAATTAGACTATTGTGAAAGGAATGTTGCAGGGTATGAAGAGTATTATCAGGTGTGTAAATGCTGCAAACAGCTTGGTTTTGTGGCCCCGATCTCAGTTGGGTTTCAGTAAGGTTTCAGAGTTTCTGCTTTTTGTTTCTTTTGCACCTGGCAGCAGGGGTCGCTTTTAGGTAGGTCTTTGGTCTACGCTAGCCAGTGGTGGGATGATAATCTGTATACATAAAATAATTGCGTTTTATGTAAAACTATCCTAGACGGCATTATATCAGTTCAAATTTAAATTTTAGGCTGCCTTTGAACGACTAACAAGTATAAAATGTTTTTGTGGAATCGGCCCAATGTGTTTAGTGAGTGCACGTGGAAAACTACATTTCCCATGATCCTCATACCGGGTCAGCCTCGGCCAATGACGAGTCCGTTTGTTGAATGGGCGCAAAAATCCGCTGTTTGGGTTTGCAGGAGAGTGTTAATCTCCGGTTAAAAGAAAAAGAAAAAAAATGCTTCAACTTTAATGAACGTTAATGAGCTTTAACCCAGCAAGGGGCACGAGTGAAGCGCGAATCTCCGGGAGACAGGTCGTCGTGTCTGCTCGCCGCTACTTCATGAATTGAGCTCAAATTGCTAGCTAGCTAGCACGTTAGCGCTGCTTCTTACAAACAATGTCCAGTTTACCACAAAATAACTTGAAAGAACATCTAGCGAGGCACAGCAATGCTGCTCAAAGCAAGCAGTCTGTGGCTAAACCTAAACTGGGGTAAGTATGGTCAAAACACCGCAGGGATAGACCGCTAGCTAACTGTAAGCTTTGCTAATAGCACAAGGATGGGTATGATGTTATTTGCTACACTGTACTCCGGCTTCCTCCCACAGTCCAAAGACATGCAATTTGTCTGGATAGGTTAATTGGAAAATTCTAAATTGCCCATAGGCGTGAATGCGGGTGACTGTGAGTGGGAATGGTTGTCTGTCTGTGTGTGTTAGCCCTGCGTCAGACTGACGACCCGTCCAGGGTGTAACCCGCCTCTCGCCCCAAGACAGCTGGGATAGGCTCCAGCGACCCTGAAAAGGATAAGCGGAAGCGAATGGACGTGTTTACTTTTTATTTATTTCGAATTGCGACAATTTCACCTCAAAGTCTTTAATACCGTCTGTTAGGCTACCGTCATATTGTTTTTAATAATTCAGCTCCTTTTGTATGTAATTTTCAGGGCTTTTTCTTTCAAAAAGAAGTCCTCATCAAGTACGACCGAGGCGGAAGTCCCTACCAAGGTAATCAGCTCAAATGTTTTGGCAAACAGGAATGTCAATGTCCCCAAAAGCAGTTTGGTGACTAAATCTCCTTTGACATTTTCAAACAAGCTTGAGAGACCTCAAAAAGCCAAAATCAACAACTACTTCTCTGTAAGTTCAAAATGCAAGTCGGATACCATCAGCCCAGCAGATATTACTTCTCCAGCATCCCAAACTCCTTCAGTGGTCTCTGATATTAAGTCAACGCCAGCTCCAGCTAAAACTGACAGCCAGTCTTGTAGCAGTAATCCATTCAATTCCACAGCTCTGGGTGCGTCGTGTAGTTTTCCAGTGGACAACTGGGATGATTTAGATGACTTTGAAACACCAGCCAAGGGAAAAAACAACTCATTCAGTTCAGAAGTTTCAGAGAAAAGCAGCAAACTACTGCCATCCCCTACTGAAGAAAAAGCAGAATCAACAGAGAAACTAAACTATGATTCCTTATTCAAAACATCAAAATTAACTAGCAAGAATGGTAAACAAACCTGCATAGAAACAAATGAGCCGGAGCCTGATGTCAACACCGCTGCAGTTTCACCAGGACCCAGTTTGAACCAGGAACCAGCAGACTCGTCAGATGAGGAGGAGTTTGGGATTAACATGAACAGAAAGCATCCTGCACATCTAAAGCATATACTGAGTGACAGTGAAGACGATAATAATGTTGAGCTCGAACCTTTTAAAGGAAACACAGGTAACTGCTTGGTTATTTTAGTTATACACTAGTCAACATATTAAATTTAAAAAACAACAACTTGATATGTGCTACCTTGTGTTACTCTTTAGGTAACAAGAACAAATGGATTGACCCAAAGACAATAGAGATAGATGACAACTCGGAGCCCGAAGATGACTTTGATTGCATTCCACCGTCACCCATCTCTGATGAGATCACTTACACCGGCTCAACACTGGAGACAAGGTCAGAATTTAAACTTTCCTGCATATTTTACCAATCATACTTCCATTTGTAGCAGCCAAAATGCTCAAATGCTCTCTTTCATCCTGGGAAAGCTGTTACTGCCAGTAATTTCTTCTCTGCAGTGATAATAGTTGATTGATGGGGAAAGTTTTAAGTATAGACCAGGGGTCACCAACATGGGGCCCGCGGGCACCAGGTCGCCCGCCAGGACCACATGAGTGGCCCGCGGGCCTGTTCTAAAAATAGCTCACTATAACAACTTACCAGTAAGCTGCATCTATTTTTATTTTTTGTTGCTATTTTTTTTAAATCACAATTGCATTGGTATCAATTTGTTAGAGATAATATATTTTAAAAAAAATTATTATTAAATATTAGATCAGCGCTAGCTGGTCTCCACGGAAACAGTTGCCATAATCAGTGTCTTTACATAGATGAATATCATTAATTATTAATGATAACATATAATTAAAGTTAAATTGAGGAAATTTGTTATTTCAGAAGTGTGTGTCAAACTGGTAGACCTTCACATTAATCAGTACCCAAGAAGCAGCTCTCGCTTTCAAAAAGGTTGGTGAGCCCTGGTCTACAGTCTATACACCAGGTGCTGTACAGCAAAGGAAGTGTGGGAAACGACCCACCACCGAGGGTCCCACAGCCACTGGTGCGTAAAATAAAACAACACATTAAAAGTGACAGGAAACTAAAAGAACACCAAATATTAAGCTCGCTGCACACAATCAGGAGACAATATATATTTCAAATTTTAATAAAACAAAGACCCCCCCCCCCCCCC
>VURO01049257.1:0-16153 GCA_015108175.1 Pelvicachromis taeniatus | reverse complement strand
TGTACAAGGATCGAATGGCCCGTAGCAACGGGCCAGACACCCCGTACTCCCGGAGCACCCCCCACAGGACACCTCGAGGGACACGGTCGAATGCCTTCTCCAAGTCCACAAAACACATGTAGACTGGTTGGGCAAACTCCCATGCACCCTCAAGTATCCTCGAGAGGATAAAGAGCTGGTCCACTGTTCCACGGCCGGGACGAAAACCGCATTGTTCCTCCTGTATCCGAGGTTCGACTAACGGACGAACTCTCCTTTCAAGCACCCTGGCATAGACCTTCCCAGGGAGGCTATGCCTGGGAAATCCCTGGGATTTCCTGATTTCCTGTTAGGAAATGTACATTATGTTAATTTGATTAATTAGAAATGAGTTTTGTGCAGCAATAAACAGAATTGAAAAAGAAATAATTTCTTGAATAGAAACCAGATTCATTCTAGTCTATTACTTGCAGTAAAGTGCAAAGGTCTTAAGCAAATGCCTCATATCTTTATATTGTCAGAGGAAAATGGGAAATGCAGCGTGTTAGTGAAATATCGGCAAGCGTACATGTAAACAGTACATTTGTACAATTCTACTGAGCTCAGAAGTCCATATTTGGTTTGACCACTTTTTTTCTACAACACAGCCTGAAATCACAAGCAAGTTTCATGTGACTTTTAAAAGCCTCCTAAAAGGTTCCTTGAAAGACATTGAAAAGTTTTTCTTTGCATGTTGGCCACAATGTTTTGCAACTTTTAGTGAAAAACATTGCAATAAACTGCAACATACTGGTTTTTAGCCTGGAGATGTTTCATTCAAGACAAATTTTAAAAAGTTACAGGTCTGTCTGCTTAAATGCAAAATATAAATAAAGGACTCATCAGCGCAGGAATTATATAGAACCCATGTTTGTCAGAAACAGCCAAATACACTGTAATTTTATTTCATATGTATATAAAACGCGGTCTTAAAGAGATGCTATTTAGTGTTCTGTTTGCAAATTGCAGCTCAGCATTGTGTCATTACTGAACAACCTTTCTGATTTACATAAAGGGAACCTATTGTGCTCATATCCATGCTAGAGCGGCTTTGTATGAACAATTTTGGATTTTTGGTGTTCATGTCTGAAATGTTACAGCACAGTGTTGTTTGTAAGAAGTTCAAGGCAGAAACGTTTGGAACAACTGATAGAGTTGTTTTGTGTACGTTCTTCTACTTCTAGGTAAACAATGAACAAAAGTTTCAAATAAATGGAATTTAATAGAAAATATTTCTCTCTGATATGCTGCCAAGTGTGGTGACGGTAGAAAACTGAAACCAGTGAAGTGTCAAAAAGTGCACTTCAGCCTCTTGAAGCTGGTATGTGACACGGGGACCACGCGCTGTGGTCCCCGTGTCACAGCGCGGTGAACAAAAAGAACGATTGTCCGTTCCAAACAAGGTTTTTATACGGGATTTTTCACATCAACTCAGACATGCTTTTCAAGTGTTTTCCAAACACAACTGTGTAATGGTCTTTGACTTTGCTTCTCTCCAATAGTTATTCTAAACCGGACTGTGGATTACAGTTTCATTTTTTTATTTGTTTTCATTGAATTTGATTTTTTTAAATGTTATTAATCTAAACAATCAGATTTCTTCCCCTGTTGGCCAACATGAAGGATTAAGGCACGTCCAGCTTGGCTTCACATTTCAGATACAAATTATAGTTTGAAATCATGACCATGTCTAGTGGAACAGTATTGCAGTATTATTGTCATTGTTATTATTATTATATAGCACATTTAATTACAGCAGCAATGTTGACCAAAGTGCTGTACAGAAATAATACAGCAGTAACTTATAATATTAGATTCAAACACCAAATAATTCTCATACTGTATTAAAAGCCGGGGAATACAAATGTGGTTTTAGATGAGATTTAAATTGATTGACATGATTGATAGGAGCCTGTCTGATGTGTAGGGTAGATTATTCCAAAGTTTAGGCGCTACGACCCCAAATGCTTGATCACCTCTGTGAACCAGCCTCCACCTTGGTACCGCTAAAAGCAAAAGATCATTTGCTCTAAGAGATCTAGAGGCACATAAGGATGCAAGAGGTCAGACAAATACCCGGGAGCCCGACCATTCAGAGCTTTGTAAGCCAACAACACAATTTTAAAATCAATTCTGAAGTGAACATTGAGCCAGTGAAGAGATCAAGCACCGGGGAAATATGTTCACGTCTTTTGGTTCATGTCAGAAGACGAGCTGCAGCATTCTGGACCAACTGCAGTCTAGCAAGGCAGGTCTGTTAACTGCAACATATAAGGAGTTACAATAGTCCAGCTGGGATGTAATAAAGCATGGATTGCCCATTCAAAGTTTGTTAAAGATACAAATGAGTTCACCTTCATTTGAAAAAAGACCACTGTACAACTGAGCTAATCTGTTTTTCAAAGGTGAAATTATTATCAAATATAACCTTCAAATTTTAAACATGTGAATTAATAAAAGGGTTAAGACTGTGCAGGATAAAATGAGAGGTGCTGGGATTGCTACTCGTCCAAAAATGATCACTTCAGGTTTGTTCTCATTAAAGTTAAGGAAGTTAGAGGCCATCCAGGCTTTAACTTCACCAAGACAGTGTAAGGGTCCTAGTGGAGCAGGACAGTTTCTCCACAGTTGAAGATAGATCTGAGTGTCACTGGCGTATGAATGAAAACAAATATTATATTTTCTAAAAATTAGACAGCATATAAATGGAGATTAAAATTGGCCCCAGTACAGATCCCTGGGGAACACCACAAGTAAGAGGAGCTAAGGAAGAGATAAAAGCTTCAGAGCTCACAGAGGAAGTCCTGTCAGACAGTTATGATCTGAACCACTGTAATGGAGTGTCCTTGATCCCGCAATGCTCCAGTGCTGAGATCAAAATGCTGTGGTCAACAGTATCAAAGGCAGCAGCCAGATCCAAAAGCACAGCTGAGTCTCCTGAGTCAGTGGCTAATAAAAGATTGTTAAGAGCTTTTAAAAGTGCAGTTTCAGTGCACTGAAGAGCTTTAAAACCAGACTGAAACCTCTCAAGAACATTTAACTAGGACTCCTGTTAAAGATCCTTAAGATGTCAGAGCTGACAACCTTCAAATAAATCTTTTTTAAGAAATGTGCTGAAACAACATCATTTGGACAAGACAATGTGTTCATGCAGTACACAGTTCCTCCATCTGATCAAAACACACGGGTAGAACACAGAGCAGGTGAATATTGTAGAAAGGTCATGTGAGGGCAGGGACGATCGAAGCTGTTTTATCTTATTGATAAAAAACTGCAAGAGCCTTTCACCAGTTTCTGAGGAATATTAATACGAGAAACTGGAGAAATATTCAGAGCAGAGTTAATCATTTGAGAAAGAAGCCAAGGATTGTTGGAACTGTTCTCAGTAACATTAGAAAGAACCTTGATTTTTCTCCCTTGATACCCTGATACCTGTATGGACTGTGTCTCATGAGAAAAAACAACTTTTTTTGCAGGAGAGTGCAGCCGTCCTGCACTCTCATCTGGCTGAACGAGTCGCCTGATTTATCCATGAGTCAGATTGTGGATTCAAACTCATAGTTTTAAAAGAAGTGACAGTTTTGCATTTGTGATAAAAAATTAGACGTTATCTCCTCGGTACCAAAGCCGAGGGGAGATCTTAGAACTTTTTTAAAAGCAATAGAAAATTGTTCTGTTGCAGATGGATTAAACAGAGGACACAGATGTTTTGGAAAATCGTGGTGAGACAAAAAAAAAAAATCTAACACAACAGGACAGTGGTCAGAGAAAACAACGTCACATGTTTCCGTGTTTAGGCCCGGTACCCTGAAAGATGGCACAAGGTCCAACGCATGAGCATGTTGGCCCCGACACAAACTGAGCAAGACCGAAAGAGTGTGTCAAATTTAAAAAGGCTCTGGCCAGCGGACTGGAGGGACAGCACATGTGAATATTATAATAATTAAAATTTGATCGCAGCTTGGCATGATACCAGCTAAAACGTTTGAGGAGTCTTGAATAAAATCCTTATGATTTTTTGGAGGTCTGCATACAGCTGCAGTGAGATGCCCCAATTCAAACATGAGAAGTTCAAACCTGGAATAAGAGTCAGTCGAAAGTTGTTTGCTGGCAAGATTTTTCCTAAAAACAGCCGCCTCTCCACCACCACCGTGCCCAGTCCTCGGCACACACTGTAACATCTACATGTGGCCTTCAGGTTGTTTTTAAGGTCATTTTCATTAAAGCTTGTACAATCCCAGCACGTTTCAAGCCTTAGGTTCTAGTGATTGTTGTGAGATGCCTTTGTCATTAAATGAGTCACTGCACAAGAAGATTATCATGCATCCTGCATGCCAGGTTGTCTTTTTCCTTGGAGGCTGGTAATTTGATTCAAACCAGAGGAAAAGCTGAACTCATGCTTGTGGAAATACAATGACCCAGAAACAAAAACTCTACAATATGATATCAGACAATATATCAGTCTGGTATTTTTACATGAAAGAAGGAACAGCTGACAGACCGGCTGGTAAAACTGTGTTAAACCTCTTGTCACTCCTGATCTTTGAGGCTGTACCATGCATCCTGCAGTCCAACTTTTCTTTCTTTAATTTTCCTTAGAAACGGATTATTCAAACCAGATGAAAAGCTGGACTTATGCTTTTGTGAAAACCCACAAAATGAATGACACAGTTTGGTGTCAGCGATTGCATCGGTGAGGTATTTTCACATGGAAGGGAGAGCAACTGACAGACTGACTAGTGAAAAATGTTAAAAACATGCTGTGGATTTACTACTTCTAATTAGATTGTACTGTTTTACATCATACCAGTGGGGAAAAATGTGTCAGCTAAGCCCAGGGGTAAATTATAAAGAATCAAACTGAAAATGCATGAGGTAAGTGCGTCATGTTCGTCTGGTTCCTCGGAAGTCTATCCCTACGCCTGATGAATAACATTTTTAAAATTAACATTGCATGAGAATATTAACAGATAAGTAGTCTCACTTGCTCTTGGCACTGAACACGTTTTTGTCTCAGGGGTTTCCCCACAAGGGAAACTGACATTTTGAGAGGGGCAGTAACTTATCTGTCAAACCCAACACCTGTATTTAGTCTGAGATCGTATCTCAGGGAGAAAACATGCTTCCTTGTTCGGCTGAAGAGAGGCTGGTTTTTGCCTCAGTTTTCTAGTGCTAATTTGGAAATTGTGGAAAAAGAAATTCTGAAAGTAGAGGTGCCAACCCATAATCGCTACCCGATATATGTCAATGTAAGGAAAGCTTTCCGTATCCACAAATACATGCTGTCCTTAACTGAAATGAAGGTTTGGAGAATACATTTTACATTTATAGAAAAAGTTATTTTTATTCTTTGTTTGCATTTTGGGCTTCTTCCCTTTGTTGCTGAGGGTTAGCTCAGAAGTTGCATTTCAGTCAGTAGTGTTGGGAATTTGGTAAAAACGGATGCGATTATGAACACGGAACCAGCAGGAAGCATCTGACTGGCAGCTACTTCATTCAGCCTGACAACAATCTTAAACACGCTGCAAATAAAAGAATTTCCCTCGGGATAAATAAAGTTTTATCTAATCTAATCTAACACAGTAAAAACTGACCTGGACACAAAATCACAAGGGAACATTACAGCTCATGGAATATATCTGGATAAACCACTGCACCTGTTTCCCATTTTCCTGGTAAAATATAAAGAAATGGCAGGTGGCTAAAAATTTAGCACTGTACCATTTTTTGGCACACTAGTTTGAGTTTAAAATGACGTTTTCAAAATGTATTCAATGTGAAAATAGTACTCACTGATAAAAGAAGATCCTTGATAAACTAAACATGAACATGGTCTGGTTTATTTTGGAACACTGAGTCTAGTAAAACAACTTTAATGTGATTTTTGCAGCCTTTCGTATCACTCCATGTTCTTGCAAAAACTGTTTAAGAGCTTCTCACGCCACTCTGTTTTAGTCTTTGATTTTAGTCAAATGATTTATCTGGTGACTCATCCTGCTAGCATTTACTGCTCTTGAAGTCTTTAAAGCAGTTCATTGCAAAACATAACTAACGAGGATCAAAGAAGGGCTCCGCTGTTGCCTTGCTGATACAGCCTATATCAACATGTCTTCACAGACCTTCAGCGAGTTTGGGAAACATCAATTTCTTTCAACACCAGTGGTGAAAAATTCTGTAATGTGAGACACTTTTCATTCCAGTGTTTTCTTTCTCCTCTTCTTCCCAGTGCATGAGCATACCACGTTATTTTATCTCAGGGGAAGAGTCAGGCAGAAGAGAGCATGTAATAAACAGCCAGGACAGTCCCTTTAAAATTGCTCCATCCTCCGAGCAAGACGAACGTGCCGATGCGCGCCTTTGATAGCACGCATCAATGCGGCTCCTGCTTGGGCCTGCCACAGAAAACTTGCACTCTAAGCTACTACAGATTTGGCACCCCATGGAGGCTGAGTACACTCATTACACATTTTTCCCTATTTCGAGACCTTTCATAAATATGAAAACTTTTCTTTTAGAATGTCTTAAAATTAGGTTGATGCAACCTCGGAGGCACCACATAACATGACATATTACATTGTGTCGTTATTTAAGCCATATGTCAAAAACTAAGTACATCCTTACTGGAAATTAAGAGGGTAAATGGGAGCCAGCTACTGCTGATCAAGTGCACTTGATAAGTTATTCATTAGCAAGTGTGACCACCTTTATAAAATCAGAAGCTTTAGTAGTCTGCAGGTCTGGAGCATTCAGGTGTGTTTTCACACTGTGCCAAGAAACCAGGCATCAGCTGTGATTTTAGAGATGTAGTTGCTGCTAAAGGCCATCATTGTACAGTAAGAAAGATTATTCACAGGGGCCAAACATTCCAGACAATTGTCAGCAAATTCATCCCAAGGCAATTCTCAGAGAACCTGCCGAAAACCCGAGGGCTACACCTCCGAATTCACAGGCTTCGGGCAGCATGCTAAATGTTCAAACTCGTGACGGCACATTTAGAAAATGACTGACTTCTTCTGTTTTGGAAAGGTTGGCAAGAGAAAGCCTCTTCTCCTAAAAAGAATACAACAACCTTAGTTTTGCAAAATTGCATCTAAACAAACCACAAGTTAGGTGAATACCAAGCACAACATCTTGGCGCTTCATACCAACTATCAAGAACAATAACCGGATGATTACAGTGATTACTTGAGCTTGTTTTGCAGCCACAGGTCTTGGACACTTTTCAGGCATCAAGTCAACCATGAACTTCTCTGTATATCAAATTACCTTGGAGTCAATGAACAATGAGCCCAAGCTCAACAGCAAATCTGCAACAGAAGGGCTGAAAAACACAAAAGAGTCAAGGTTTTTCAATGGTCCAGTCAAACTCCAGAACTGAGGCAACACTGAAAGGAAGAGTAGGCCCAAAAAAGGGGTTAGCAGTAATAACTGCTGTGGGGCAGAACGTAGAGCAGGTCATCTACGACTCATCGTATCCTTGGGCCAGATACCAACCCCAAGTTGCTCTCCAATGCATCCATTAGAGTATATATAGGTTGGTTCTCAACCATCTGTGCCCCCTGGTGAGGTCTTCATCGGATCCGTTGCAGTTTGCTTACCAGCCTGGCATAGGGGTGGAGGTCGCCATCATCTACCTCCTACACCGAGCTCTAACTCACCTGGAGAAGCCTGGAAACACTGTGAGGATCATGTTCTTTGAGTTCTCCAGTGCTTTCAACACCATCCAGCCACGACTCCTGAGGGACAAACTGGAGCGATCAGGAGTGGACCACCACATGTCCCAGTGGATACTGGACTACCTCACAGGACGCCCACAGTATGTGAGGACACAGGGCTGTGTCTCTGATACGCTGGTCTGCAGTACGGGGGCCCCACAGGGAACTGTGCTGGCACTGTTCCTCTTCACCCTCCTCACTGCAGACTTCTCCATCAGCTCCCCACGCTGTCACCTACAGAAGTTCTCTGATGACTCTGCCATAGTTGGCTTCATCACAGGTGAGGATGACTCAGAGTACAGACAGTGGACTCTGGACTTTGTGGACTGGTGCCAGCAGAACCACCTGCTGATGAACGCCAGGAAAACCAAGGAGTTGGTGGTAGACTTCCAGAGAGGCAGACCCACCACACTGACACCGGTGAACATCCAGGGAGTGGACATTAACTTGTTGTTGTTAACTTGCTTGTCCTGCTACATCCTCAGCGCAGCGTTCGATAGTGTTAGCCACAATATTTTAATGCAGAGATAAGAACACACATTTGGTATTAAAGGAATTCAGTTGTAGTGGTTTGAATCATATCTATCCGACAGATTCCAGTTTGCAAATGTAAACTGGAAGTCGTCTTCACCGACATAAATTAATCAGAGACTTTGACAGGATTATCTGCTGAGACCAATACTTTTTACATTAAACAGAACAGCACACATACATCTACATCTCTTATATATCTCATGATACCCAGATTTATTTATCCATGAAGCCAGATAGCACAAATCCAATTCCTTAATTTTGTAAGGTAAAGACTATACTACACTAACATCTCAGAATGATGCTGAAAAGCTAGTTGATACATTTATTGCTCTGGACTGGACAACTGTAATTATCATTCTCAGTGTACTGTAAAAGCTGCCTTATAAATCTTCAGTCAATTCTGAATGCTGCCATGAAAGTACTATATTTATATACTAGCTTCTCTCCCTGTTAAAATCAGAAATGATTTTAAAATCATTGACATATACAAAATATTGAATAATCAGGCCACATTATCTTTTAAAGACCTTATAGTGCTTCATTATTCTAAAGGAGCATTTACAGTGGGGGAAATAATTATTCGATCCACTGCTGAATTTGTAAGTTTGCTCACTTACAAAGAAATGAACTTCAAATTTTTATGCATTTTTCTCTTTAATCGAGACACAGAACAGAAGTTGATTAATTTTGAACATGCACGCACGCACGCAGGCACGCAATACTAGTATTATTTAATTTCTTTCTTTCTTTCTTGTTTCATTCTGTTATTTGTCTATGCATCCATTCACTCCATTCATTATTTCTATTTGATTCTTGGTAGATCTACTAATCTACACCTCTTCATTTAAAGAAATGTATACATAGAACATTGAAGAGGCATACTTATTTATTATCTGATTGTCATTTTTTGGCAGTTTTAGTTCTGCACAGGTTTGCAGACTGTGGACAGAAAACATGCCCTGCATGCTTAGTTATTGTTACTTTTACTGCTTGCACACTGGACGCTAATCTTAGTTTTCATCTGAGAAAACAAACAGACCCCTTCTGCATGAGGTGCAACATTGGAACCAATGCGGTCGTGCTCAGGCCTGTTCTTCCAGCTCAGCTCCCAGAGAAAACTAAATGTGAAGGTTAGTCTTAAACAGTAAGTAAAACCACCAGAGATGAAGATAACAGCCCACAAAGGAGACTGAGAGAGGCCTCTGTCTTATTGTTTTGTTACATTTCATAATTAAATATTAAAGATCACTCTGTGGTTATCAAATAAGAGGAACAATGAAGGCAGATGATTAATGTCAGGAATGTGGGAGTGAAGTCAAACAACTGTGTGTGTATTTCTTATTTTACCGTATAACCCTTTGTTTCATGTGCAGCACTTTGTTGTTTTAAAGGTGTTACTAAAAAATGTAGATTTGAATTGAGTAATTATTTCCCAGTGAGTATTTATTGTGAAAACCCAGTTGGGTCCAGTCTGACTTCCAGTCTGGTTTTCCATGGAAATTTCAACAACGAAGCGTTTTGTGCCAATCACTGCTTCTCTCAGGTAAGTCAAGAAGCCGTGAGACTAGTAATTGCTGCTCAGCAGAGGATCGTTCCTTGGAGGAAAAATAGAAAGAGCTCTTCACTGACTCGTTTGTTCTTTTCACATTGAATAGTTTATGTGGAAAAGATGACAAACACCCCTGACTGTCCTGCTTTCTCCACTTACTGTCTGTTTGATGTGCAAACAGGACTTTCTTGTCACTTTCTCTGCACAGCTGCATGGCATTTGACCTGCTGGCCCACTGTTTCTCTTATCAGGCCTGGATGTGTATTGTTCAGAAAAAACAAGTATGAGTGAAAACAGCCCTTGATTTATTCAATAGAGAAACACATTCTGGTATGAACACACAGCAAAAGACTCCCTTATCAGCTGTTGCGAAACACACTGTGATGCCTTGATAACATTTCATGGCCAAAGTTTAATGTTACACCAAGCTAAAAAATGTTTTCATATCTGCTGTAGTATCTTGCTGTTACCGGCAATTTCAGAAAGAGACTGGTACTGTTGCTTAAATATTAACATGCACAAAAGAAGCACTGTGTCGACACACGCTGGCTTTACTCAACAAATCTCATCTTAAGACTTCAAAGAGGGATATAAATGTGTGCAGTTTAAACATGTCTGTGTGATTAGGCTCATTAGAGTACACTCCCAATGTTGTGTGCTTATATTTGCCAGAAAAGCCATGTTTAAAAAGACAAAAAATTAAATATAATGCAGTGAATCTTATATTCAATTAAAAAAATAATCAGTTAGACAAATACTGAAACTTTTATTGAGTCAATTATTGAGCTGGTTTTACACCAGCTCAATAATTGGTACCACTGTTTTCCTTCAGTGAGTTTGTCACTGTGTCTGCAAACTTCCTGATCCAGAAAAGCTGTCTTCTTCTCCTAAATTTGATTGGTCCTTCAGACTAAAGAGCAGAGAGACCACCCGACTTGTTATCAGTGCAAAGTTGAAAAATCAGCACCAGTGATGCGTTTGTTCCATGTCATCCATGAAGGGACCATCAGTGCTGAATGATATCTGCAGGTTTGGGAGCAACATATGCTGCCATCCAGACTCACTTCAGCAAAGCAAAACAACATCCATACCTTTATTTATTCAGGGTCACAAAGGGGCCGAAGCCTAGACCGGCGTTTATAGGTCACCATACTGTCACAGCACAGGTCAACACTGGGCACATGTTTTATTCACAAGAGTCAATCCACATTTTGATTTGGCATAGACAGTTTCACTAGAGCTCCTTCCTGATGCAACTTCTCCAGAGTGCCTTGGTCTAAAAACAAGGATTTTACAAGTGTGAGGTGAAAACATTAACCAGTTACTATGGAGCCATAGTGTTGTCATTAAAATACAAGGTTTACAGGTACAGTCAGACATTTTTGAGTTCATTTAACCTAAAAGAGAACTCGTGAATATACACTGATTAATGTGCAATTTAGTCCCACAATTCATCCTCATAAACTTACTCCATTAAATACATACGTGTGACTGTTCAGCCTGTGTTCAGCCACATGTGTGATATGCTGAAAGCAGAGGAGAAGAGACTTTGTGTGTCTGTTGCTTTCTGATAAACGAGATATGAAGGGTCATACGTCTGTTTTCTTTTCTGAGAAGGACTGCCCTTTACCAAAAAAGCAAAAATGACTGGAATCTGGATAAAATCTCATCCTCTTCATCTTCAGCCTCAGGAGAGGCTGGAGGCAGCTATTCTTGTGATTCTTGTGCTATAGATAAAACTGAACTGAAGTCAGAGCTCTAACACAAAAACATGCGTAAGCATGCTCAGTTACTCCTGGTACAGTCGCAATTACCAATTGTAGGTGGAGAGCCTCGGAGAGCGTGTAAGTTGTTCCTCTTGACTGAGCTGGCACGTCAAAACTGGGAGAAGTGGTTGATGGTGCATACGTTTCTGAGGAGTAAGAAACTTGGCAAAGACAGCAGGTTTCACAGGGACCAGGGCAGGAGACGTTAGAGACGACCAAGGAGGCCTGGCTGTCACCATGTTGCTGAGAAATACGCGAAACAGGAGTGTAAATAACCAGCCCATGGGTGGATACAGCAGCTCCACCTTAGACTAAGAGCAAAAGATTATAAAAATAAAAATACCTGAAACTAGAGCCTAACCAGCAAAACCACGACACCTTTCTACTCAAGTTAAGCCCTCAAAGCACTTTCTACAAGTCATTCACCTAATCACATTCTCACAGTATAATTATACCTAAGCACTTCACCTAACATCCACATATACTGGCCAATGGTAGCATCAGGCGCTCATTACCTTACCCAAGAACACTAAAACAAATGGGTTTTAGACACCCTGCTCTAAACCCCAGAATAAATAATACTGGATCAGTTAAAACGTGCAGAAACTGCAAAAATGCTTAAAAAATGGAGCCAAAGTACATTTCAAAAACTGCCTAAACCTGTACAGAATGTAGATTTAAGATACTTTATTGATGCCCTAAGGGAAATTCTTCTCTGCATTTGACCCATTTACTCCGTGAGGCAGTGGGCTACTGTTAATATGGCGCTCGGCAAGCAGTGTAGAGACGGTACCTTGCTCAGGGGTACCTGAGGGGAAGCAATTCAGTGGATTCAAACCCCCGACCTTTCGAGCATGAGGTGGGCACTCGACCTACTGAGCTACCCCCCATGTGTGTGGGTGCCGCTTGCTTATCACATTTGCTAGAACTAATGAATAATTTCACTGTGATGGGGGACGCAGACATCAGTGTGTCTGTAGCTGTGGAAAGGTCCATGTTCTTTATATAGCTTATGGATGTGCATCACTTTTTTTCTCCTTGCTGTTGTTTTTCATTTACTTTGTGGAAGGATGGGTCAAGAAATGAGTGATAATGATTACAATTTTACTTTTAAAACATTAGAAAATATTGTACCAGTTATTCCAGTTATTCACTTAACTATGCTGCATATTGTGCACAGTTATCACAGTTTTGTATTTTTGTATTAGTTTATTTTTTGTTTCATTTTGACTTTTTGTTTTCAGTTCAGTTGAATTTCTTGTGGACTTTCCATGCACGCATGTTTTCTTTGCACTTGGACAGGTTGGCACAGTGTTTTTGTTGGGCCGTGCAGCTGCACATGGACACACTCACAGGGGCTGATCCTGTCAATCAGTAACTGAGGGAACAATGGTTTCCTGCACTTTTAGCTTGTAAATGGATAAAGACTTTACACTGGTAGAAGTTATCATGAAAGTTCCTGGAATATGATGGCGTATAAAGATTTGTCTTTGTCGGCATGCTGAAATGTTACTGCCACTTAATAAAAGGGGATTGAGGCGATCTGCTCCAGCCAAAATGTTTGGGTTTTTTTTCCACACTTATCAGGTGGCGTCAAGTGTCTCCAAGGGGATTTCCACATATGCTGACTCAGCAGGAGTGAAAGGGATGCCTGCCAACAGGATCTTTGGACAAACACTCCTCATTTACTGTGTTAGTTTGATACACTAGTTTCAAGTGAGCTAGGTTTGAAGTGCAACCAGCAAGTAACACGATAATCCAGAATCTTTTTGTTGTTTGTTTGTTTTGGCAGACAAATACTTTTCCATGCTCCATGAGGATCTCTGGCACAAAGAACCTAATATTATGTATCTAATAATCAGTGGTGACACTGAGCCAAAGCCCTACTCTACATAAATTCCAGTGTAAAATCAATCAGGCATTAAAACAGCTTTGCATGGCAGAGTATTATTTCTGACTTTTTCATTAAACATGAATGTCTGTGCTGAACAGTTTCTATTCATTTTATTATTAAATATGTTACTCTGCAGTTTTTCATTACTTCAGTATTATGTGAGGGGAAACCTGGGGTAATATAAATATTAAGTACTATCTACTGAGTAATTATTAAGTGTAATAATCCACGTTAGTCAGTTACTGTCAGTTATGGGGTGGCTGTAGGTCAGGTGGTACAGCCGGTCACCTACTAATCACGAGGTTGGAGTTTTGGTCCCAGTCTGCTCCAGGCTGCATGCCAAATAGTTGCTGAATGTGTGTGTGTGTGTGTGTGTGTGTGTGTGTGTGTGTGTGTGTGTGTGTGTGTGTGTGTGATCGTTAGATAAAAGCACTAAATAGAAAAAAAATGCTTGTGTCAATGAGGTAAGCTCAGATAGATTAGAAAACCAAAAGCACTGTACATGTAAAATTATTATATATAATAACAGGGAATTGGTGAAGAGGAGAAGCAGCAGTCCACAATGCAACGTGCTTCTTTATTTAAAGCACAATGTATGTTTCTCAGTCTGGACGAGGTGTGTGATAAATAGGCTGAATGGACTGATGACTATTTGAGGAGTCAAAGTACTTTTTTACTACCAGTCTCATTCACATTCACACATATGGACTCCAAAGAATGCATTATGGGACAACGTGGAGTCTTATATGTCATTCAAGGACTCTTGGAAAAGCCAAAGCAACCTTCCGACTAACAGACGACCTGCTCTGTTACCTTAGACACCCTGACTGTGAGTCAAGCAGAGTTTGTCTGTTAATGTGCTGTTATGGAAATTTTCATTTCATAAAGCCTACAGACAACTTGCTGAACTCCCAGTGAAATACTTCTCTGCAGGCCAAAGTCAAATCTCATGTGATTCCTTCCCTTCATTTCCAATTGTTGCGTTACAGCTCAGTTCAGCCCTGACATGTTATCAGCTTGTGATATTTACTTTCACACTCTTCCCACATTTTATTGTTACCTGTGGCTACAGGGCATGCTCAGAGGGTGAAGTCTGAACCTGCTGGAGCAAACATCCTGACTTTTACAGTGGAAATTCTGCAACAGAGGAGCCAACATTACAACCACAGCGCTGACTTTAACACATTTTTATTTTGTGCAGCAAAAAATGGACATATGAAAATATATCATTCAGTTTTAATTACAAATTAATTGATTAAAATAGAGAAGACAAACTGAAATGCAAAGCAAACGGCCTCAGTGAGCAAAATCATATTTACAGCCAAGGCAGAAAGTAATACTGTTCACGGGCTCATCATAAAGCATTGTAACACATTTCAGAGCTCAGTGGGAAATCCTTCTGGAAACAGCTGTCTTCTACAGGATAGACCTGGGGATAGTCTGTGGGGGCAAAGTAAGGTGCACATTCTGGGGCGGGGGAGCTCTCCTGCTGGCCTGACCAGCAGTGTGTCAAGCCGTAATAGTCCTGAGGGCCACAGTGCTGATAGTGGTAATGCTGTGGGCTGAAGCCGCGGTAGCTGGACTCCATTCTGGTGGGCGAGTCATAGCATGAGGAGGAGGAGGAGGAAGAGAAGGAGTCCTGTGGGGAATAACTGTTGGGATCCACAGGGTTGCAGAATGTCAGTGACTCCAATGAGGAGCAAGGGGCCTGAAAGAGAGGAGGACATCGAGATTACTTTGGGCAGGACTGCAGTTGTGCCACATGGTGGTCATCCAACTAAATCTAGGCCCAGGGCTCACCAGGAACACTTGTGAGTGGTGTTTTTGATTTCATGCATTCATTTGTGTGCAGACAGCTTACCAAACAGACATGCAGCTGTTTATCCTGCCAGACAGACCATTTTATCAAACACAAACAGATATACTCACAGTCAAAGCAAGACTAGCTCCTTCAACTACATCCACACAAACCCATCCACTACATGCTGAATTCAAGCACTGACACATGTTTGTGGAAATAAACGACCACCGCCTCAAACCTCTGTTCCAATAAATGCAGTGTATTACTATTGTTTGTATTAATGGTTTTAAAACACACTTTAATTAAGTGCAAATGTTGGTCACCAGTTTCAGGTTTTGTCCCAAAGTTGAAATTGAAACAAATTCCGGTTTCGTCTTATTTATTTAATGATGGTGTTTAGTTAGTGCCAGCTGAGACTTACCATCTCCTGGCCGTAGTAATCCGCATCTGAGGAGAGTCCGTGGCACCAAGGCTGAGGGGAGGTTGGAAGGGGAGGCACAGGGGTGTCGTAGGTGGTACTACCGTATCCGTTGCCGGGCAACATCACATCTCCAAACTGCTGCTGCTGCACCTGGATGCCGTTAAAGCCGCAGTCCTGCATCTGGATGTTGCACGCGCTGTCAGGCACTGGGAACGAGATGGTGGCTCGAAGATGGAGGGCCAGCGACCCGCAGCTGCTGGCTTCAGCTGGGGGGGCAGAGGGAGGAGGAGCCACACCTGCCGGGATTCAGTGTAACAGTTAGACTGAAAATATCCAGAAAAAAATGAATAAGATGAAAACAAGCGAATCACGTGCTCTGAGTTAATCATTGCCTATCATTTAATCACGGACCAGGATATATGGACACTTCGAAAGGGCGTGGTTAAGAGCGGAAC